>JAQGBY010006995.1:0-12329 GCA_034698785.1 Mycogona germanica | reverse complement strand
CCACCCCTTACCCAAACCACTGTCGACGTCATCATGGAAAATGAGAGAAGCTCCTCCAAAAAAAAAAAAGCGACGAGCGTACTTGCCAATTACTCGCAACTCCAGCTTCTGTGAACTCTGAAACCCAAATCAAGAGAACGGCAAGATTCGAGACAACCACATTTTGGTAGTTGAGGCAGTCATTAATTGGGGCGTTGTATCTTCGAGTGGTTTAAAGTCGGATTTTTCTCGAATTGAGAAACAAGAGGATTTTACTAGATGCGTCATCATAGGGTTCCAGTGTAAAATACAATATGTTCGTTAAGGAGTTTCACCGTTGATTTCTTACTTTTTTTTAAATTACCATCACAAGATTTTTACATTACTCTGTATTACATATACAGGATTATTTAATGTCTTCCCATTACCTGTTGCAGGGAAATACCAAGGTTTATAAAATAGCAAGAAGGATGCCCGGCTTTGCCTGGGTTACAGTATTCACTAATGAAATAAAAAATTAATTGTTTAAATTTACCGGCTATTTTACGTTTACGCGATAACACACGATAAACACAAACGATATTCAGATTATCGTTTACATTTCAAAATTCGAATTTTTACGAATTATGAGTGGTGCCTCAACATGTTCTATTTTATATTCAAAAATTTGGATTTTCAATAGTTTGTCAATTGTTATGTCAAATTGAAAAAAATCATTTTATGTTTTTAATATTGTTATTTTATTTTATTTTTATATTGAAAATATTATACCGGTAATACAGAGTAGTATGTGGTATGGTGTGCTTGGTTGGAAATGTTATCTGGTTTGCTTGGTTGGAACTTTTATCTGGTTTGCTTGGTTGGAACTGTTATCTGGTCTGCTTGGTTGTCTCGTGAAATCGACGACGTCATGCTTTTCATGTGGAGACGCCATTTTTTAAGTTTAAAGCAAAAGGGAGATTATCCAAAATTTTGTAACGCTTGTTTTATTATGTAATCTTATGACCGAGATGACCAACAGGTGTTTCAAGTAGAATCAGTAAAGTCAGTTTCTTTTATTTCATTTTTTAATCTGCGTTCCGAAAAGTTGCCAACACAATCCGAATGCAAATCTGGCTAAAAAATCTCAGTCTCCATTTCGCCATGCCTTTTTTTCTTCTCCTGTGAGAGTGTTCTCGATGAGTGTCTCCAGCGATAACGACATCAACACACCATCATTTAAAAAAAAAAAGTTGTAACCGAAACTAACGATCCAACGCCTCCCGACCAGTTGTTCTCTGGTGTGATTCTCCCCCGAGTCCCCCGAGGTGACTTCTCTAATCTCGAGTATGTGGTTCAAATCTGAAGAGAGATAGAGAGAGAGCGAGAGAGAGGTAGCCTATAGCCTAAGCCAACTAGTCAGCCAAGTCAACCTACTCGTGCGCTTTTATTTAATCTCTCGAGATTCGCGGCCGCCATTTATCGGGCGTAGCTGCCTATAGTGGATCCAACTCAGCTCGCTTCTACATGTAAAACTGCCTTACCCCCGACCCCCCCCCATCCCCCACCATCGCCTACCACCACCTACTGCAGCCAGGCCTAATGGACACGAGCCGTGTAACCCATCTTGCGCTCTCCTCGATGCCATTTTCTGCTCTGCCCCGTCCACGGCACGAGCCCTCCCTCCTCCTTCCTAATCCTCCGCCACCACCTCCTCCTACCATGGATGATACCAAAAACTTGTTTTAAGATTTTTTTCTTCTGCTTACCGCCGCCCAAGACACACACAGTTCGTACTCAACGTAAGAAAGACTTAACGACGGAACACTTAAGATTTGGAGAATAGTGATTTTTCTATTTGAAAAGCTTCGTCTTAATTGTCCGAGCAAGAATCGAAACAAATGCGAATTTTTATTCCGTTATTTACATTTCAATCTAGACAAGAGAAAAGTTCATCAACATCATTCAAAACATCTTCTCGAAGATAAATTAAGAAAATTAAGATTTGCGAAACACAAATGACAAAACGCAAGAACTCACTCACTCTTGGCTTTTGTGTTTCGCAAATCTTCATTTTCTTAATTAATCTTCGAGAAGATGTTTTTGTAATTGTAATTGTAGTAAAGCAATTCCCAACTTTTCAGTCAATACTATCGGTTCCTTTTCATTTTCTTTACATAAGAGAAAAGTTGGTACAATGGTTCTCTGTTAGTTATCCTTTTCGAATAATAGAGTGTTTTCTATTATTTTATTTGAGAGTTTCTCCCCGACTCTGGTCGTCTTTTTCGTCCGGTGCTGTCCCGGAACAGCCCCGATTTCATTATGAATTCGTTATGAATTTATTATGAAAAAAATTTCAAGAGAAAAGTTGTTTATAAACATGATTTTTGAGGAAATCTTAGACGATTGTGGAAGCAACTGAAGAAAATAATTCCACCTCCTTGCTGTTGTATTCAGACTTGATACAAAAGATTTTTGAAGATAAAATTTGTACAATTGGAAATTTGACCGCACAAAGTGTTGCGCCAAATTAAGTTACGGAATTATGAGAATAACATAATCCAATAAGCCATTGCCGATGCTCATCTTCTTTTGAATTTCATAAGCACGGTTTACACCAGGAAAGATCAACTCCTAAAGAATCGATCTTTTCCGGTCGCGGGAACTATGCGAATTTAAAATTTTCAAATTTCGCGTGGATCGCGCGATCGCGGGACAAAATTAAAAATTTTCATCCTTAGGAGCCGATCTCTTCCGGTGTAAACAGCGCTTAAAACATCATCTACACACGATTTCAGCGAAATGTCATTTTGTTTTCCCAAACACGTGCGTGAGTTTAAAATCTCCAACGTGGACAACAACCTCGCGAGAGACCAAAAACAAAATAACATTGAAGTGGGAGCGAAAAGTGAAATACCCCAAAATGTAAATGAAATTTTATAAGGAGGAGATTAACGAACTGCTCGACAATGACGCTTCATGGATCCGATCACTCGTGACTCGCTTCACGGCATTTGGATCCTTTTGTTCGGCGGCGTCTGTGCAAAAGCCACGTTGACCAGGTAGGGTCTGGTGGTGGTGATGGTGGTGGTGGTGGTCCCCCGAGGGTCCTCGCATTCCTAGTCACGAATGCGGGGACGAGTGGGTGGATCTCGATAAGAATAACGACATTAACCTATTAGAATGCGTTCTCCTCCAGCCATACTCCGTTGTTCGTCTCGCAATGGCGAAAAAGTGGAAGGAGAGAGAGAGAGACTGCGCGAGCCGCCTAATAGCTAGGCCACTCTCCACACAGTTACCCCCACCCCCCGGGCACCCTTCGTCCTCCTCCACCTTCTCCAACCGCCCCCACCTCGCTTTTTTTGGTCGCTCGCATCCCAGTGCGTTAATAATTCAATTAAGGCCATTAAGACAAGAGCTGTGTCATGAGCATGAGGGCCCAGCAATAAAAACGCGTGCGCGCGAATACGTGTACCTGTACAGGTGTTTGTCAGCCAATGTGCTTGCCCTTTTTATTAGTGCCTTATTTGAGTGGTATCAACATTCAGGAGCGGACAGGTATCCGGATGTCCGCCCTGGTCTGTCCCGATATGGGACCTCGTGACGGATATGATCAAACCAAATTCAATCATTGCGCATTACAGAATAAATACCTCGAACCTAACCCAATTAAGGGGGGCAAATCGGAAGTCCTAAAACCCACAATCGTAATACCATATTCAAATTTCCCGCCACTCAGTCTCCCCTAACTGCTGGTAGATGGAGACACTCGCCGGTGTAAATTAAATCGTCCGACCCTCCCCAGGCACCATGCGGCCACCACTTGCACGAAGTGACAACTCGCCGACATAATTTGCTTATTAGGTTCATATCTCATGAACGGAACAACATAAATAACTGAAATAAGATGCGCCCACCTTAGAATATGCGGCGCAATATTTCAGAGTAAATTTCATGGCGTTGCGTTATACCGTTGCTGAGCTCTCGAATTCTAGACACCAACTATGTTCTAGTAATCCAATAGATGTGGGAAGATGCCGATGGAGTATAAATTCAAAAAGTCTGGAGATTGGAGAGACTTGTCGTCGACTTTAGATTGTGTCCTCCAATCTCCAGACTTTTTGAATCTATGTTCTAGTAGATAAATACGAGTTTAGGCGATCTAAAAATTTATGAATGGATTCCTAATTTCGCGCCTATTCGCCTTTGACCTTATAATAACTTTAACGCTTGCATAGAAATTAAATTCCAATCTGGAGTCGGCTTCTGCATATTGAAAATTCATCAATGGACTTGGCAATCGGCAATATATAGTGAATGGAAGCAGTCAGTTGCAGGATAAGGATTTAGGAGAGGGATATTTTAGGGTTGCCCGATTGTTACCGTGTAGGGGCGCCACTATCTCAATTCGGTGAGGTGCTCGGAGTTGGGGGTGGGGGTTGGGATTTCTCCTCTCTGTAACTTGTTGATATACGGACAGGGCAAAACAGACGACGGGCAGTGAGATGCAGAGTCGGGGCAGCGACGACGTCGTGTCTGTAGCACTGCCAGTAACATGACCATGAGGAATGCGAGAAAAAGCGTCAGTCGTCGGACCCTGAAGGTCCCGTCGTCGTTGTTCGCCACTATCGCCAGATCTTCGTTGACAGTGACATAACTCGCCGTCGAAAAAAGGAGAAATGCTCCTCCAGCGAGTCGTGCGCGTGGCAGCATTGTATTTTTTTGTATGTGTGGTGGTGGTGGCGGTGGTGGTGGTGGTACCAGTGTGCACACGACGACTACAATTCCTTCGTCTCCAATTCGAGTTACACGCCCCCCATCCCCCCCCTCTTCGATCGGCTCCACCCCTGCGGACGACCGATCGACCAACGGGCACCGTCAGGACATCCAGCGCCATTGTCAACGTCACCCTTCCTCCCCTTTGCCTTCTCTTCAGGTGCCACCTGAAGTCGCGCGATTGTCCAACCGTGGACACGGACCAGCATTTGTCCCGTTGCTACGGGGAGGAGGCTACATACGTTGGTACCTGGTTGTATATAGGAATATCACTTGGTGGCTTTAGGGGTTTCAATAGCTTTAACGGACGCAACCACTCATTCCGTCTCCAGGCTCAACGTTCAATGCCCACCGGACCAATGAACAACTAGTTGCATCGAGATGGATCTTTTTTGAACAGCATCCGTTTAACGGCATCATTGCAAATTAATATACTATACAACATGCAATATTTAATGCAGTTTGAATATTTTGTAATATTTAAATTCTTTCATTGTGATTGTACTTTGAACCGAGTTTTTGTTATCATTCCTTTCCAATTTTCGCCAATTTTGCCAATTTAAATGAATAACGAATAACGAATAATGCATAACGAAAATGCAATTTCTTCCAATTTTATCAAATAATACATTAAGAGCATTAGAAATAGAAGATTTAGTGTGGAAAATGTCGCTGGCATCAATGGTAGCACGTGACCGGCGCACGTGAGAGCGACATCGCCATTTTGGTCAAGTGTAGAGACGCCATCTTTGAATTTTCTAGCGAAGCGATGGCAATGCTTTAAACATCAACGGCTCATATCTCGAGAAATACGCAAAATCGAGATCTGAAATAACTTGCACTCGACTACAAATTACCGGAACTATCGTCTGCTCAAATGTCATTCAATTTCGTTAAGTAAACACCAAAGCAGACGGAGTAAAAAAATAAAAAATAGTACAATTTTTCAGGTTTATAATATATATAGATACAATAATTATATGGAATAATCGTTGTTTCTAGACGTTTCACCTTTGAGGTTTGATTTAGCTATAATTTTTCGATTTTTATGCCAACATGTAGCTCGCGGATTCACATTATACTCGTACATACATTTTCATTGCTTTTTAATCATCAAATATTTCAAATTCAGGTTACTGATTTAATGGTGCAATTGGCGAGGAATTCACATTTGTGTAAAATTATATAAATTTGTCTAGCTTTCTTGTTCTTGTCAAATACAGAGTACATGGTCTGTTCCTATTTGTTCAGTTTATCCCGTCCCGCCCCAAGATTACGGTGTCTCGACATCATGACATGAAAAGGTGTCACTAGATGGCGCGAGCTGTTCACGACCCGTCTTGGGGGCAGCGCTAAGACAAAAGAGGAAGATTCAAGATGAGACAGACGGTGTTAAAGAGAAATTGATTAGCGGGTTGGTCACAATAACAAAGCGAAATATCTGAAGCTATTCCAAAAAATAACAATTGCGTCAACTGTGTGTTCAGTGAAGATCATCGTGCAGTAATATTTTGCTTTTAAATTAATTGATCCTGAATATTTCAAACTAATACAAAACAAATGTAAAAGGATAAGCGAGGAAGGAATACGAATTATACGAATATCGATTAGAGATATTCGGTGAAACGAAATCAGTTACAAACGATCGTTGTTCAATACATAACTTGACACAAATTTTGCATAACGATCATAAAAAATTGCATATAAAACATTTCAACCATGTTCCATAAATTGATATATTTTCACGACACAAAATCATCCTTCATTTTGATACCCAAATACAGACACGAATTATTCAATGATTAAAAATAAGCATTTGCTACATTGTAAAAGAAGAATATGTTCCCCAAAAAAGTAATCGCAGCTGAAAAGAATGAAATTTTTTAAAGTAAATTCACTGCATTAACCGCGGCGTTTCACTAGTGCACTAGGAGAATGATCTACGGTAGTTGACGTGTCGGGTGAAATGGAAGTGGGATTAAAATGAGACTTACGAGAAGTGCAACAGGTTCCCCGGACGAGAGACTGGAAAGCTTGTAACGTGCGAAATAGCACTAAGACTTAGTGGGGCCACATCTTAATATTTACATGTACATGTAAGTGGCTTCGCTCCGGTGCGGAACTCTTGATGTCTCACTTCTGGTGTGTGATCCGCTTGTCTTTTTCGAAATCTATTATTTGCTCTAAACGCTAAACCCCCATTCATCCCACACTCCAAAGTAGACACGCCCACCAATCACAAATCGACCGACATCAGAATCAGAAAGGACCTGCCGATGGACATATAGCAGATAATTACAAAACACCGTCGCTGTGACCGCTACACGTATTAATGAGACACAATCAAATAGGGTTTATTGGTGGAGACCGGCGCTGGCGGCGATGCAACACAACTAGCATTGACCGGTGCTAATCCGGATGTTGGCGGGTGCGAGTGGAGGAAGTGACAATTTGGGCACTCATGACGGTGAGAGAAAGAGGTGAGGGACGAGTAAGAAGTCGAGTCAATATAAGCCATCGCTCACACTTAACGTTTTGACGCGAATCTGATGTTGCAGTCAACAGCCATTAATTTATTCCATACATATTCATCATTTGAATTTAATAAATGTTATTTGAAAGCATCTACTAACTTTTAATTTAAAATCTGAGACCATCTTCAACGATCACTAGCGTGGACAAGTTTTAATCTTCCAAAAAACACCATACAGTGTGAGAACTAAAAAAGGGAACTGATTCAAATTCAAACTGCCTTCGTGCACTATCTTCGTGCATGACGTCATCATTCGAATTCTTGAGGTTCAAAATGAAAACGCTTTTCTTCTGTGAACGCCATTTTGGATCGGAAGAATTCGAATGATGACGTCACGTACACGAAGGCAGTTAAAAGAGAAAGCTATTTTGTACTGAATCTCATTCCATTTGATGAACGTTTTTATATTTTAAGTTTGATTTTAAATCAGTTCCTTTTTTATTACTAATGTCTAAATTTTAGTATGGTACATATTGAATACATAGGTAGTAATATATAATTTTCTGGTCCCCGCGACCAAACATTCATCAGCGCCCCTCACGAATTTTTCAGGATCACTTCAGCGACCCCCTTATATCCTAGTTACATTGTTCAAGTTGCCAGAGAGATTTCAATCGTATTTGAGATTGAGGCAAATTGTTCTTTGAGATCGTGCCCATTGCGAGCGACACAAATCACGCGCTCGAATCTTATTAAAAGTGGAACGCAACCTCTCAAGCACAATTGAGATGGAGGAATTGTCATTCGAGAGCGCCTCGTGTTTTCTTGCCAAAACACTGACGAGCGGCACGTGCCGATTCTGTTCAATGACTAAACGCATCCTGCTGCGCATGATTGGAATAAGTATGCTTGGCCAGTGTAACTAGGGTATTATATAAGTAATTCAATATCGCGAATCCGATAGCAGCATGACAGCTGTTTTCTTTCTGATTCGGAGTGTCCGTTGCACGTGACTCGAATGGTAGCGGCGAACAGTCTATATTGTATTTCGTCGCGGAGGCGTTGGATGGCGCTGCTGTAGCTCGCTCCAATGTGACTGAGCACCACCGCAGCGCCACTTTGCGAGGAAACCAAAAAAGAACTTCACGATTCTATCCCATACCATTAGGTATATCCGCAGGCATAGACCAATAAACGGTTTACACCTGCGGAGGAATTCTTCGAATCCATAAGACATGGTAACTTGATTAGTTTCTCGCGAATCGCAAATGCGCCACCGCCACTGAGCTACTCGTATATCCCTTTTAATGAACGCGTGTAATGTGTGTGTGGGGGGGGATCTTTGGAATTTTACGATATATGAGTGAGAAGTGGAGGAGATCCAGGAATCCCTGTCAACTGACCGCGCATGCGCTGTCCATCATACGTACCACCATCCCCGAGCAGGGATGAACAACAGATTCGCGCTCCAGTGCCTTGTATCCACAAGGACAGTGATGATGATTCTGGGATCGTGCTAAATGCTCCCTATATGGGTGGGCCATCATTACACCCCTGGATTCCTGCAATTGACATCCGAGTGACGAAACCGTCATTCCGTTCTCCTGTCCTACACCAACCCTATATATACGACTGGGTGGCGAGATAGAAGGCGCACACTCGAAATCAGAACGCACTCACACTCACCCGACAAATACCCCACGCTACACACAACGTCATTAGCAGCAGAACTAACACCACCAACACCCCCGAAATGTGGTGTCGACTGAAAACTCATTTGTTGACCTCATAAAAAAAAATTCAAACTGTGAAATTAAAAACATAGGAGGATCTAACAGCGTCTTCAGTAAACAGAACTTCCCTCTCTTCTGTATCATATCTACGTTATTCAAGCGCCAATTACCTCACATTGAAGACTTAGTCAACTCCACCCCAATTCGAAGGACTTTTGTCGCAAGATTTCAAGACGTTGCTACGATAACAGCAAGAGTGCGTCAGGCTGTTACGGGACCTTTGATATAGTCTGTATACAGCGCCTCGATGCCGAACTCCTGGTTATATAGACAGTGTATTTGGTAAATCCAACATTAAATATTGATTCGGCAAAAGTGTGTGTATTGGGGATAGATAAACGCGGCTTTTCACCACCTCCCCCACCTCCCCTCCCCTCCCCGGTAAGCGATATTTAAGTGAGCGATTGGCAAAGAAGTGGATGGATGGAAGTGACAGTTGACCTTTCTGACAAACACTCTCTCGGGGAGTCCATGGTGCGTACAAATAGAAAAAATAAGAAACGATGGGCCGTGGTGAGGTGGCAGGCGCCACTTTCGTAGGCTGGTGTCTCAAGTCGTCCCGGGACGACCACTCACTCCCGGGACCCCAGCCGTACTTGGCTCGCAGAAAAAGGGAAAAAGGGGTTAAAATTAGCCTCGGCGCACATACATGATCGACGCTCGAGAAAGCAGAAAACACCGCATTTGGCCAAACACCTAATCCCGCAACGACCCTGCGCCCCAAAACCCCAAACACATTCCGACATGTGTACGGACGCCGCACAAGGGCAATTATGTAGAGTGGGGGAGGAGGAGGGCGAGAGGGTGGAAGGTGCACTGGGGTGGGGTGCAAATGGATGCGGTAAGTATGTGCGGCCCGTGGACCGAGAGCATACATGTGTTCAGCGCAATCAGCACAAATATACATATACCGAGTACGGCAACTAAAATGGACCCCATTTTTGGAAAGTGAATAAGTGGGCCGAAAATAACCCGATTGTTATGAAATTTGGGGATAACTCTTTCGAATTACTCCAAGACTCAATTTTTCAATGGTTTAACTATTAATGTTCCAGACATTTACTGTCTAGTTACATTGTTAATTACAGGTGCGTTTAGACATTGAACAGAATCGGTCACTAAACAAGAAATGAGTGGGCGCTCTCGAATGACAATTCCTCCATCTCAATTGTGCTTGAGAGGATGCGTTCAACTTTTAATAAGATTCGAACACGTGATTTGGATCGCTTGCGATGGACACGATCTCAAAGGATAATTTGCCTCAATCTCAAGCACAATTAAAATTTCTCAGGCAACTTGAAGCATGCTTAGTTTCTAACTTTTCACTTTCACTAACCACTTACTTTGAAACTACCCTAATGCAAATAAAAATACCAAGCTAGTTAGTGTTAAAACGGAATAAAACGGCGAAATGAATCTGATATCTATCTGAAAGATCCATTGTTATGGTCCAGTAAGTAGACGAGCTAAATCGTAATATCTTCAAATTTATTTTTTGGTAATTATGACTGAGTGTCAGCCATCGAGGTTCTTACAGATATCATTCCTTTCGTCGTTTTATTCCCGTACCTTTCGGATCTTGCCGCTCAACTATCTAGCTTTATGTCTTCATTGAAATATATCCGAATCTGTTCGTGCTTCTGTACTTTTTATTTACAGTATAATGTTTGCTTAACTCTGCCGCAAAAATGCCGTTCACCTAAGAAAAACCCTTCGACAGAACAAAAATGATGATGCTAATTGCCTTAACGCGTTTCCAAACAAAGGGCAGAGTTTAGGCAACTTTTACAATTACAATTACAAATTTTATCCACAAGCAGCCCCCAAGAGAGGGGCCTATGGCGGGGGTCGAATGGCCAGTTGAGGACAAAGATGGATTTATTTTAAAAGGCTCTGGATTTGAAGGGTTTTTAGCGAAAAATAGGCTAAACCGAGACTTTTTTTAAACATCGGTTTTAGCACAATTTACGGATGGAGCATCGGTCCTCCGGTCCTCCTCCAGATTCATTTTTGCAACAGAGTTGAGCAAACGTACTACACCGTTACGTATTGCATAAATAATTGGCATTCGACAATCGCCACCGACAATGCGCAACATAAGTTGTGAGAAAATTGAAAATTCTAAATTATCCTAAAATTTCAAACCAATCGGTTTATTTTCGACCGACTTATTCAATTTCTAAGAAGGGGTCCATTTCAGTTGCCTCACCCTGTGTTCTGTATATACACAAAATGGCAGCAGCGAGATTCCAGTTTCCCAAAAAGACGACTCCCGGGGACGAAACAGAACATACAATTGCCGCCAGTCCGTCTCACCACCACCAGATTGGTCGAGTCACTCAGATAGCTCGCTGGCCACAAAAAACAAATAAATTCGTTTCGCCTCGAAAATGCCAGCTCACCGTGTAACAAATCTAAAATGTCGAAAGCGGAACTAGGCCTATACACAGTTATTGTATAAACGAAAGTCGAGAGTTGCGTGTTTGCAGTTGGCTTTCTCTGCTCCAGTTTACATAAGGACAGCAACATTCTGGGTACAGAAGGGAAAGAAAAAGAAGAAGAAAAAAGAACTTATAAACTGAGTCTAAGTATTAGGAAAACATGTGGTTTCAACATCCCGCGATCGTGTTGTTGTTGAAAGTGTAGCTGGCGTGCGCGGGGGAGGTTGTCGGGACTTCCGAATTTTAAGAGGAGTGCTCCTCCTGAGGGCTCCTGGGGACTCCTGGGGGCTACTGCTTGCTGCTCCTGCCCCCCGAGTCTCGTTCTGGAGTGGTCGGATCATCGGGAGGAGTTGTTGGAGGGGAGGGGTGGAACCAGAATTTCGGTAGTTCACATGTTTTTGTAGTTCTAAGAGGTGCCGTTTGGTTCATCGGATTACTGGATCCGTGATCGCGGGCTCAATTCCCAGTCGAGACCTCCGGAATTTTTTGGCCGCGAGAACTTCCTTCTGAATGGAATTTAAAGCCGCGGGACTTGTGGCTGTATGATGCGATATCAGATACACGTTAAATATCCCCCTGGGCTAGATATATAATTACTGGGTCGCTCCCTAGGGAGGTTTTTTTTAGGGTGCACACGCTGATGACCCGCTTTAGCAAATATAATTGTTTTTGTATTTTATCCGGCCCCATCCGGGGCTTCTTGTGGGTACATATTGTAATTATAATCGTAATTGAAGCCTAGGTTAAGCAAAGTGGCTGAAAAACTGGAAATCCTCTTTTCACAATCCTATATTATAAAACAAAGAATTGGATTTTGGTGTTCGAAGCAAAATTTCAGAACGGCTCAATGAAATCGCATAAAAATGAACATACCGTAAGTACACCATC
>JAQGBY010006994.1:0-12330 GCA_034698785.1 Mycogona germanica | reverse complement strand
TCTCGGTCGGGAATCGAACCCGCGATCTCGGGAATAACAGCTCGACACGCTAACCATTACACCACCGAGACCCCCTCGAGACACCGAGACAGAGTAATTCTAGAGTATTAATCCATATGTTCTGTACTTGACCAAAGAACTGGTGAAGAAAATGGAGAAATAAAACTGACAGAATGTTTCAACACTTACATCCTTTTGGGTCCTGTGGGTGAATTGGTTTGAACTTAAACCCACAACCCTTTGATCATAATGCCGACAAAGGAAGTGACACTTTTGTCTGAGTATTAATGTTCACGATTTCTGTCATAGGGAACCTGACATTTCTCCTGTATAATCCTGGGAACCGAAAGACCTACTACATCTCCAAGTATACAACCGATACATTCAATGAAGCTGTCGCCTGTTGTGAGGAATCCGCTAAGGTGCTGGCGGTTCCGAATGACGGTGACGAGTACCAGATGATTGTGAACGCCCTCACCAAAATGAACTTCACCGAACTGAGAGGTTACTATATCAACGTGGTCTACATCGACAGCCAATGGAGAAACGAGAACACCAAGGGTAACGTTACGTTCAACAAATGGGATGACCAGTGCTACAACCAGGGAATGGTCAAAAAGTGTGTGGTATTGGATGGAACCAACCAGTATCAGTGGTGCTCACTTGAATGCAACAGCAAATTCACTCTCACGTTCGGCCGCTTTGATCACTCCACTCTATATGCTTTGTGCGAAAGCACTTTGCCAGATACATAAGTTTACCTCCAAAATGAAGACATCAGACTACGCTTTTAAAACCCAAATTTTAACAGAGCCACGAAACATCTTAAGGAAAAACATAACGTAAAGATATGCTAAAATGCTGGAACAGTATTTCTAACGAACGCAAATTAAATGCACCATATATGAGGTCCACACAACTGACATATTTTGTGTTCGAATGTCAAATCGAATTTTTTTAATGATTTGTGTAAAGAAGTGTTTTTTTTAGTGAGGTTGTACCTTTACAGCCAGAGCACCTAATATTCTCTGGTAAGTCCTTAGCTCCTTAGCTTGGACAAATCCAGAGATATATGGGGCGGCCATTTAAAAGAGGTTTATACAGACAATCCAAAGAAATTTCCAAATCAACAACTCCCCCATTACAGATTCTTAATTTTATCACAATTTAATTCGAGTAAGGTGTTAAAGTACACAAAAATCCCAAGAGTGCTCTCTCTCTCTCTCTCTCTCTCTCTCTATGGCATCTTTGTAAAGGTATCACTTAATTAGTTATATGTTTAATCAATTTCAATTATTTAATTTTATTTAAAAGATATAACTGAACCAAAGAAAAGTAATAACTCGCATGTAATTCGATAAAACTCGAAGATCAACAAGGCAACCAACCAATATTTTTTTAAATATAAGAATCAATATATTTAAAAAAGAACAAAATGCTCAAGTACTTTTTCCATATTTTCAATTTAAACAATGATTTATCACAAGTGTAGTTTAATATTAATAATATACGGTGTTTATGTGAGCTTCATAAAGCAGGTGTTATGCTGCTCAAAAGAACTACACTAGTCCCTTGCCTTACCACTACTCATCTAGCTGAGCTCAAAAACTACACAAAGGAATGGAAAGGATGGAAACCAATAAATTAAGACATTGCACATATGCAACTTTGAATGCTGCAAACAAAATCACCACAGTCATGACAGTATAGAACAAAATCCATAGCCATCATTATTATCACAACATGGCAAAACATGATAAACATCTGTTTTTTTGCTGCACACTTTATCACTTGTGATTATTCACCTCCAGGTAGCATTTTGTTGAACGTTCTGCTGAGTCCTGATCAGTGTTAACTAACACCCGTGTGCTCCACGATTCTCGTAGTCACCAGTACCCCATTCCTGTCCGATCCCCCAAAGCAAAGCTGATCTATTTGTGGAACAATAAGAAGATGAAGTCATCATTAAGCCTGATGGCCCAATCGAATTAAATCCGCTGGTGGCTCGTCATCCCTTACAAATATATGCTATATGAATTGCTGATTTCCTGTAATAATCATATATGTAATCGTATAGTAATCATATATGCTTTACTATAATAAGACTTTTATGATATATGATTTTTTATAATAATCCTTTGAAAATATTATAAAAAGTAATAATGAAATTTAAATTTAAAAATATTTGAATTTTTTTGAATTATATTTTTTAAACCGGAAACCCATTCCGTATCTGATCAGGGTACTCGTCAAAAATAACAATATGAGAAATAAAAAAATATAGACTATCACCACCGAGGAACACATAGTTTCTGATGTTTAACTTAGGCACATATATCCCGTTTATAATATGAACTTCTAAAATTTCACGCAACGTGGTGGGTAAAACGATTTTAAATATATTTCATATACAAACGAAACAGTGGTATTTCGATGGAGAAGTTTGTTTGATAGCTTGTTTTGTTTTGTTTCATTGTTGAAAATTTCATTGTTTCTAATTTAACGCACACACACTGGCCATCACATCCGGCAGACCTTCCAGGAGGATGCAGATGATCTCATTCTCTGAAAGAGCATCCTTGAATGCGATGGCCAGTGTGCTCACACCATCAAGTGCACGGTTGATGTACTTGTGCAGCGTGCCCAGCTTAAACTTGGAGTTTAATTAGGTGGTGCTGCAGGGCAAGATGGCTTTCAACGGTGGCCCACTAGTAGAGTTCCGAGAAATGAGTCCAGATTTTGTAGGCTGTTGGATTTCCAGGCATGTGGCCAAACTCAGTCTCTGACACCCAGAGAGAAATTGCCTCCACAGCCTTGTTGTTTGACCTTGCCCAACCCCCAGGCAGGTCCCCATAGTCCCCATAGTTCCCATAGTTCCGAGAAATGAGTCCAGATTTTGTAGGCTGTTGGATTCTCAGACATGTGGCCAAACTCAGTCTCTGACACCCAGAGAGAAATGGCCTCCACAGCCTTGTTTGACCTTGCCCAACCCCCAGGCAGGTCCACAAAGGTCACACTCAACAAGGAGCCATTTCATCTGGTTCTTCCAGAGCTGGTGATTGGTCCCATCAAACAAGAGTACCAAATACCTAAAAAATAAGGATCAATACTGCATATACAAGCTTGTGTTGGAACTGATAAAACATATTGCGGTGGCAAAACAACAATTAACAATTGTGTACACACAAAGGAAAAACGAACCGACAGCTGAATTCAGAGTGCCGAGGTACACATGCATAGCTAATTAGCTATGCAACATAAGTGCCAGCGTCACAGTCACTTGGCGGTGACCATTGCAAGCAGGCCCCCTTGGGGGTGCCCCCCAAGGGGCCCCCCAATGTTGGCATAAGACATGACCAATCCAACACCTATAAAAATGAAGGTGATTTCGTGGTATACTCCGAATGCTGCTGCGTGGCCATTTTTTTAAAAAGTGGACTTCCGAATGTGATCAAAATTCTATGCTAAAGTTGTAAAATGGGTCAATAGACCCACTTATAATTGTAACTTTCCAGATGATAGAGGTTGGTGAGCATTTTTTGTGAGAAAATTTGAGCATACACGTGAACTAAAAAATGTCAAAAAACTGGCTGAAGGAGAGGGCATGGATCACATTCCGACGAATTTGTAGTGCCCACCACCTCACAAGAACACCGGACTTTAATGGTGCTCGTGACACAAGTCTCAATTATTGATTTCTTTATCTTCGATGTTTTAACAAATCCAGACTGTCAGGTCGAAGATCATTCCACTGACATAAGGTCGCGGTAAAAATGTTTAAAGAAAGGTACCCGTTGATACACTAACTTAAAAAAAAATGGTTGATCATGAACGATTCGTTGATAAGTGATTCTACAGCTGTATAATAGAGGAGAGGCTCGAACGCCACCTGGCGCGCGCCAACTTTAGAGGTTAACAAATGTAACGTGTTCCAATTCTGACAAGGTCATTGATTTATACGCCATCGTCAGCATTTATTTTGTATTGAAAAGCTCACAAAAGCTATTCTATATTGGCTAAACACGATTAAAAAAATAGCTCTACTAACGCCACAGTTACCTTTTGAGATCTAAAAGAACCTGTTGCCAGTACTAAAAATGTTCGTCAATTCGATACTTTTTTACTCTGCTCTTATGGTGATCTTGGCAAACTTTTCACCGGTTCCTCCGGGTTCTTCTCAAAGTAAGTCAATTGAGTTGTGCAAAATCTTAGTTTTCAAGGGCATGGAAATTCCCCTGACTAGTTCCATTAGTTCGCATTAAACTTAACCTCCCCAAAATAGGGTTGTCATCGGGACATTCCGACCCAACAGTACTTATAGATTATTGGACTTTCGTCATGTTTTATCTAGTATTTTAAAATAAACATCGTAGCATAATTGTTGTAGCAATATTTTATTTTTTGGAAATATGGCAGATATTGCAGACATGCTTCATTAGTAAGATAATTATTGCACTTTCACAAACAGATATCTTCCTTACGGATTAATTAACTTTTGGTTTCATAGGAATGAGAATAAAATAATAGGTACGAATTTATTGATCAAATGTTATTTGAACTTTAAGGAAAAAGTATTCTGAATGCTAGACGCAAAAACAGTTCACTTAAAAAACATTCACTTAAAAAAACGATAAGTTATTTACTAATATGCCCGAAAATGTTACAGGAAATTGACACGAACATTACAGAGTACAAAGTAAGGATTATGACAAAAATACTGTATGAATAGTTACGATTCATGGAGTGGTTGTGATGTTGGATCCAAACATATACTTGTTTAAAAATACACAAACCACATGTGAGATCGTAGTGAATTTGACTGCATCGTGCTAAAAAAAATTACATTTAACGAATCGAGATTACAATTACATGTTGCTCTTAACTAAATATTTTTGCGTCCATCGTTCAGAATAATTTTTCCTTATGATATACATGCATATCCCGGCATCTGATTAATATTTGTTATCTGAACTGTGGGTGACTAATCTAGTAACTGATAATCTGTTTCCTGATAAACAGCAGGCGTTAATCAGAGCGGAACGGAGGGAATCCGGAGAGGGGTAACGGATTGTCCCACCGGATTCATTCCGTTAGACTCCAAGTGTTTTCTGTTCGGGTCGGGTTCAGGAAAGTCCTGGTACGACGCCCAGAAGTACTGCGTGGCCCAGCATTCTCGCTTGGCCGTTCTCAACAACAACCTCACCAATAGTATCGTCAAGGCATATCTCAACAAGACTTACAGTAACGAAAACAAAATATTCAATATATTTGTACGCAACTTATGATTAAGTCAAAGATGAGCGAGATTAGCATCCTATTCGAACAAGTTGGCAGCAGTTGACGTCATTTCGGTCCTATTACTTTGAAAGTGACTCAGACTCGGTTAAATAAATAAAAAATATAGTTCTATACGTCCATATTATTTTTTTAAATTACAAAAATATTTTGAAAGTGACTCAGACTAGGTTAAATAAATAAAAAAGGTAATTCTATACGTTCATATTATTTTTTTAAATTACTAAAATATTTGGTACAATGTAGGCAATTAAATACTTTCATTTTAATATCATAAAATAATAATAAATTATTTTAGTATTTAACATGTCTTTATCGCGTGCGGCAGCAATCTTAACTTTACTGCGCTGGTCAACTTAATTAAAATTGGTTTCTGTGATTCCCTAATTTGTTCAGGTAACGAGACCTTCATTTCCAAGTCTTGGTGGCTAGGTGGTAGCGATTCGGTATTGTCGGTCAACCTTACGTGGTCGGGGTCACGACCCCAAATGCAACCCTTCACCGATTGGTGCTACCCGGAGCCGAACAACCCAATCACGGAGCACTGCCTTTGCATGAAAGCGAGGTCGTGCGAGTTTCGTTGGAACGACGCCCAATGTTGGATGAGTTTTCAGTACATATGTGAATACCAATCGTACCAATACATCTTCAATTAGAGCAAATGGAACAACTTTTAATTGCTATATTAACGATGCTCATTTGGTTACGGAACTTGCTAATTGAAATAATATAACAAGTTCACAACAACAAGGAAATATCCCAATTAAAACATTTTTTTAATCTTTCAAGCAAATACAGGTATAAAAAATTACTTGACAGCAAATTAGTAAACAATTTACCATTAATTTAAAAATTGGCATTTCGGGAAAATCTTGTCTACATCTCATTTTTTTCTTAAATTTTTTTTAGATATTGTTCAACCATATTAAAAAAATAGTAGATATGATACCGATATAATAAATAATATGATATAAGGGAATTGCTTGGACTTCAATCAAAAATCGGTAACAAGATCGTCAATAAACCTAAGTTTACGACAGATCTTCAAATGCTTCAGTATTCGTGAAGATCTGTCGTAAACTTAGGTTTATTGACGATCTTGTTTCCGAATTTTGATTGCAGTCCAAGCAATTCCCTTATATCATATTATAAATGTTGTTCACGATATAATTACAAAATGCGAACAAGAAATACATTTTGTATTAACTGCAATAATTTAAATAAATGATTGACACGAAATAGTGATGCTGTAAATTGGTATAGCTACGTGGGCATTTCTAGTAAATATGGGCATTTTACATTTAATTGCTTAAAGTGAGTTACAAAAATATAGTGTAAAATTATTTGATTATTTGTAGTGCATCTTGAACGTGTTTATTAAAAAGACTGTGACACAAGCCAGGTGAGTCAATATGCGAATCGAGTGGTGCAATTTTGAGGCGTCAACCGAAATCTTAGGTTTCATCCGTTTCTCGCGGAATGGCGCTGCAATCTTGTACGATAATTAGGATAAACGAAATTGCGACCTGGTTTCAGTTGGTTGGCGCCTCAAGGCTTAATGCCACCAAAAGGTTCGCGAATTCGCCAGGCTTTTTTCAGAGGATTATCCCAGCGGCCATTTGGCATTTCAGTTCAATTGATGACGTGCAAGACGATGCTATGACTTATAATTAATTTAAAACGACGCCAATAACAGATATTTTCCTTTCGATGTTCGAAGGTGTGAAACGATAATAAGGCGTGAATAATGATTATTTGCACAACAGTATTGATTTATGCTCATTTTGGAATGGTGTGTCATTCAGCTGAGTATTCATGAACACACGCCAGTAATTATAAAGAACGCACAAGACGATCTGTGCACAGTCCTTCATAATTGCTAGCCAAACATGACATTAGATAAACAAATTGCCGGGCAATAGACATCTATTGCCCGACAATTTTATATATTTATTAAGTAGAAATTTGTGTTCGGAACAGCGCCGTTCGAAAAAGACGAACAGAGTTGCCGACAAAACTCTTCAATTAAAATTATAGCATAACTATTATTTAATAAGAATAAACTAGAATAAAAACCACTGTAACTGACGAAAACAAGAATTATGACAATCCACACTCACCAAGTCCTCCTACATCCTTATCCACTGAGAAAAGTTTAAATGATTTTAAATAATTTCATAAAATATTTACAAAGGTAGGCAGTACCGGTTATTTTGAAACCACGAGTTTTGTTAGGGTTAAACACCGAAGGGGGACCCAATGCGCATGAGCACTTGAACATTCAACCTCTAGATAACTGAGCAACTGTTCGATAATGATTCACCTCTTTCTGTTTGTTTCCCCCCCTTCCCCCCTTTGCCTGTTTTGCGGAATTTGAATTTCTTCTCTCTTGTTGGAAAATTCAGTGTGTGAAATCCCTCAGCAGAAAACCAGGAGCAGCAATAGTCCAAAGCAGCAGCACAGGCACACTCAGTTTGGATAAAATAAATAGTTTTAATTTTTGCAGCAACAGAAAAATGCCGATGAAAACATACCTTATATGCAGATGGAAAAAACAGAACCACGCACACAGAAAAGAAACAACAACTCCCGATGGTGAATGTAATCAGAGTATCGAGGTACTAGGGCATAGCTAATTAGCTAAGCACACGCACCTCGACGTGGCAGCAATGCTGCCAGTGCACCCTGACACGCACATACTTATCATAGTAGTCCCATCAAAAGCCCTGGGGAAACCCATAAGCGACGAGCATGCCTTGTACTGGTGGACCTGGCCAGCACCATCTAGCTTGCACTTGAACACCCACTTGGATGTCACAGACTGGCATCCAGGTGGGAGCTGGACCAGGTCCCAGACATGATGATGCTAATCAAGCACATCTTTTCTGGGGAAGCAACCCAAAGATGCGCTCATGATCAGGGAGGACCATCATGCAAACTCCTGCAAGATGTTCGAAGCATGGCGGTGGCATCCCTTTTGTCATCCACTCTGACACCTTGTGTGGGGCAGTGGCATCCAAAGCACTAGGTTGCCATGATCCTGGTGGACATACAGGCTAACAGAGTGGCATGGAGAGTCGTGAGGCTGGATCCCTCATGCCCAGCAGCATTGACGTGCAGGTGACTCTCACTTGACAAGCTACCTCCACTCCCAGTGACATACTCGTCCTCGTCCCAGCTGTCACAGGCAGCGAGGTGGAGCTAGAGGTCACTCGGTGGTCACATGCCCCCTTGGAGGTGCCCACCCCACCCACCAACATCTCTCATTGTAAATTGAAAGCCAGTGGAAGTGGTCCACTGGCTTCCAGTGGAGTTCCAGATAAATTCCAGTGTGATATAGTTTACAGAGTAACTGTTTAATTCTTAGTCCAAAAGTTAGATGATGATTACAGTAATGTTCGTGAAACCGGTACTGTCTACTGTGGTAAATAATTTTTGAAATTATTTCAAATCATTTTAATTTTCCTCGAGAGATGCGGATATAGGAGGACTAGACAAGAGTGAATCGTGATTGTTATTGATTTTCATCAGTTGCAGTGGTTTCATTCTAGCTTATTCTTATTAAATAATAGTTATACTATTATTTTAATTGAAGAGTTTGTTGCCGACTCTGTTCGTCTTTTTCGTTCGGCACTGTCCCGGGCACAACTTGCTATTTATTGTATTTATTCAAGACGTCTTATTCTCATTTTTGAAATGTATTTATTATTTCAATTGTTGTGGCAGAGCATGGAAGCTAATTAGTAAGCATGTCAATGGGCGCCATTTTGGGTGGCATTGATGGCTGTGCTAGGTGCATGTGGTTAATTCCGATACACCAATATTTCCAATCGCAAAACACAGAATGATAGGATGACGCCTATTGCCAGGATGTAGAACAGACCCTGTACTTGATCAAGCTTCATCGATTCGCTGGTCAGTCCCTGGTCACAGGACTTGTAGCTGTCCAGTTTGTACTTCACGGCAAATCGTTGCACAATTCCGCTCTCGAGAAGTCGTATCACCCTGATAATTAAAATGAATAAAATAGTGAACGACTAAATTGTGCCACTTTTTTGCAATCTGATAACAATATAATTAAGCAATCAACACGGAGATCGGAAATCTGGCGTTATTTTTATTTGTTACAACAATAAAATTAAAGTTTTGACTTGAGAACAAAATTTGAAATTCCCGAAAACCGATAGTATTCCTTAGATTCATTCGGTGATGCACACTTTCACTGAACTATTCTGATGAATTCATTCGTGAATAACCGGTTCGATTAGATATTCAAATTTGTTTGCAATTATTAAGCAAAATTGTCTTGGCGAATTCGACGTGAAAATTGAGCCAGCTAGTGGCTTTGCAACTCTAACAATCAAATCCTTTCACACATTTTGGAGTCGCGATATCTTTCCTCCCATCACGTTCTTACGTTTTTTGCATGATCTTGCTGAAGGGAAAATCATATCTGGCCGGAAAATGGGAATATCCTCGGCCGTAAGTGGTGCGCACCAATTTGGCCTGACACGGTTCATGCAGGTAGGACTGGGCCACCGACCGCTCGGCAATGTAAACGTATTTGCCCTCGAACACCCTTCGTGCCCCCTCCTCGTAGTTCTTGGCGAAACAGTCTTTGCCGCAGCGGATGATGCGCTTCCAGAGAGTAGACAAGATGGAGTCCTTCGAGTTCTGAAACATTAACAACTCTCATTCGCTTAATTTCATATTGCATATCGTGATGTACAATTATTAGAAATTTAGCGATATTAGCTGTACGAGCACATTTTCACTTGTACCCCGGGATCAAATTAACGAGAACCCGCGCCGGGAATCGCCCCTTTTAAGACAATTCTGCGTCCTATTTTAAAATTTTCTGTAAAGTATAAGTCTGTGTGGGACATGAAGGCGTCAACACAGCAAACCGTGTGTATGGTTTGGATATTGTGATGTACCCTTACAAAAATATACTATAGGAATTAGTGCCTAAGCACCATGAGGGGGCCTACCTAGGTAGCTTTTACTAAGCCTGGGCTAGGCAAAATTACCAGGTCGCCTCCTGGTTTTTTTTTAGGGTGAACACACTGGTGGACCTCCTTAACAAATATATCTAACCATGAGGGGGACGTAATGCCTGTAGAGCGGTTGACTACAGTTGATTAGAAACAAAAAAAATTACTATAGTAATTTGCTAGAGTAACAGAAAATTGTATAGTAATCATATAGAAATTACTAAACGGTTTACAATAACTTTTTTACTTTTAAAGTACTATTGAAATTTGAATTTAAAAAATTTTGAATTTCTTTTTGATTTTTGAAACCGGAAACCCATTTGATGGATTATTCTATTAAGACACCTTTTGTGACTTACTTTTGTAGGCATGCTTTTGGACTAATCGATACATTACTTTTAAGTTTTAATATAGTAAAGGCGAACTAAGTTTGTTCTTACACTAAAAAGTCCTTCCCAATTGGAGCCCTGAATCATGACTATTTTGTAGTCTTTTCTGTGGACCATGTCATCAAATTCTTTGATGGGCAGCGTTATTTGTTGCGAGGCCAGGAATGACGTCAACACCGACGAGTAGACGGTGAACAGGACCAGAGTGGCCAACAGCAGAGTCGTGTACACGATCTTGGTGGTAGGCGTTTCAGGGTTCCGCAAAACTGAATCAAACAAGAGAGATGACTCTCCAGATCCAACATTCACACAGTATGCCCAATTAATAAGGATCAATAGTAACGGCGTGAGGAATTTACCATCTTGAAAGAAAGTTCCAGTTAGGAGTCGAAACGTTTTGGACCGCTTTTCGGTCCATCCTTCTTCTGTGGATTCTTCTGATGGCGCCTGCAACATCTCGGCTAACACAAAGCAGACAATAATGGCCACAAGTGCAGCCATTGTGAGCACCCACGTCAATGGGCTGAATGGCAAGATGTAGGCGTCTGACGTGATAGCCGCCTTGGGCAGTTCGTAGCCTAGTCCCATGGCCACCATACGAATGGGAGCCACATATTGGATGTATTGGAAACGTTCTTTGGTCTCACCGATCGGGTTGGGAGTCAAGTCGGCCTCCTTTGAGCAAACAAGAAATCCGTACAAGAACAAACAAAGGAAACTTCGTATCAGGCACATCGCACTTAAGCGTTTAAAGATATTAAGTTGCATTCAGCATTTTTATTTTCTACCTTTTTGAGTAAAGATCCGAGGATGCCGGTAAATTGCCCATTGACGAGCGAGCCAGTGACACCGTCATCTCTTTTGAAAGTTAGCTCACTTTGGAACAAAAATATGACCATTTCATTTTTGTTGAAGTAAAATATTGCAGTTTGTATGCTGTATCTACTGTAATTCTGTGCCACTGATGGATGAATTAATAATGTTTGAACCATCTTACCTTATTCCATATTCTCATCTTTATTACTTACTTGGCCTTGAAAACGTCAAACATGACGACTTCGAAAATATTTCTGACGAATCCTGAATAGGTCACAGAACCATTTGTCGTTTCTGCGATCACGAATGGTAACACCTGAGTAAATTAATTGTATTTGTAATTATACTTTTATATGAAGTGTCTGAGTCTGATTCAATTTTTTTCTTTAAAAATTCAGTTAGCCGTCGCAAAAACTGCTAATTAATATTGACCGATGAAATACTGAACGAACATAACCAGATATTTCAACCCACCTGCATCCCAACTGTCCTTATATCTTTTCCTGATAATCCAACGTGATTCGAAAGTGCAAACTCATGGAACATTCGCAGTCTCTCGTTGAGGTTCCACGTGGCGAACTGAACAGCAACTGTTTTTTGAGTGGTGGTGCTATAGAATACGTCACGAAATTCCACTTGATTTTCTGAAATCTAAAACACTTACACCTATACCTCAGATGATACTTATCTTTACTGAAAGGCAACGTCCCTTTTGTTCATTAAATCCAAGCATGGGCTACTTTTATAAAGCATAACCTAACCCGGGCCACGCCTTGCTGTGGCTTCCGGTTAAATGGTTCGGTCACACTACCTCATGCACACAATTTTCCCTTTTC
>JAQGBY010006993.1:0-12331 GCA_034698785.1 Mycogona germanica | reverse complement strand
CCTTCCCGCCATTTAATTCAAATTCAAATATTAAGTTAGTTGCACATCCTCCCCACCAGGTGGCGCCCTTTCTCCCCACCCCCTTCCCGCCATTTAATTAAAATTCAAATATTAAGTTAGTTGCACATCCTCCCCACCAGGTGGCGCCCTTTCTCCCCCACCCCCTCCCCGCCATTTAATTAATTCAAATATTAAGTTAGTTGCACATCCTCCCCACCAGGTGGCGCCCTTTCTCCCCCACCCCCTTTCCCGCCATTTTTAAATTCAAATATTTGCTGCCCCTTAAACCGGAAGTTAGGTTAAGTTAGGTTAGTAGCTTAACATACAGTCCACCAGGTGGCGTTACAATCGAATTTTGGCCAACCGGAAGTTAGGTTAAGTTGGGTTAGTAGGGTTAACATCCCAAGCCACAAGGTGGCGGTACAGTCGAAATTTGCTGCCCCTGAAAAAAGGCTGCCCCTGAAAGTTGGCAGACCCGCAGGGCACCGCTAATCCGATTTTGACTGTATGGGTGTTCTCACTACTGATTAGAAAAATTCAACTTCTGTGAGTAGCACTACAAGATATTTTATTGCCATGTTCAGTGATTCAGCGCTATGATAAATTGACACAAATCAAGCGTTTTTATAAACAAGCACATTAAACATCTTCCACTAGGCACTGAATCCAACAAAATAAATTGGGCAAGATGTTACAATAAACTATGTTGGAGGCTCTCCTGTGTTTCCTAGTTTGTGATATTTGGATACATTCTGTTTGCCGGAGGCTTGATTAGTTAGAGTGGCGCCTTCCGTCCATCTGCAAATCATTTTTTCACGGCCGATTGGTTTAACCACTACAACATATAGCACTGTTGGGCAAGGGCAAGCGAAACATTTGTTTAAGATTTAGGGTGTAAAGGGGACTAAAATGTTCAATATTTTGGCGAAATGGAATGATTAAAATAAACGATTACAGAGTACGCTTGAGTATGAAGATGAAGAAGTATGTGTCTTCGTCGAAGTCATTTAAAGATACCGCAGATGTTCGAAACGAAAGCTCTTTTATCAAGAAAAAAGTTGTTCTGATTTGTATTACATGTAATTGAAATTATGCGTGATGTGTATATCACGAGGACTATATTTGTTAAAGCCGTCGCTTTACTGGTGTACTTAATTACAAAGTAAAGCTATATTATTTGGTTTTGTCATACTTGGGCTAAGAAATCTGTTAAATTCCATATCATGCAAATCTCGTCAGTATGAGGGGATTAAAGTCAGAGTGGTGCGAATATCTTTTCCCTTGAATTGAGAAAAAATAGGCTTTCGTGTAAGTGTGTCATAATTGGTTCCTATGCGTCAAATTCGTTATATTTCGTTGATGGTTATTGTGAGAGAAAGTGAAAGTGCAGTGCTGCTCAATTTAAGTAGGACAGGACGTCCATTTTATACCGAAAAATAAATTACGATAGTGCTTGAAACATTAAACATACTATTTTATGCATCTCTTTATTTCTGCATTTAATTGATGGCAATGATTCGCGCGTACATTTGACATCTCATTGTCATTAATTGAATCAGTTTCTAAAATTTGACTGTCTCGAATTCAATAAATATAGCTACTCTTGCACATTATTGCGAGATGTGTACATGTGATCAATAAAAAATAGGAAACGAGATGATAAAAGTAGTTAGTGTCCTGTCCCATTTAATTTGGGGAACACCATATTTGAATTGTTACCAACATAGTGCTAGTCCATCCAACTTGTGCTGCCCTCTGTCGGCGCTATACAATATCTTTGGTTTTCGTGACATTTTGTTGAGAAAAAGTTCGACCTGACTCTGGCTTTACTTTCATTTGTAACTTGGTCTCGACCTGGCTTGTTTGGATAAGACGAAGCAAAAAAAGCAAGCCGATGAAGGTCCCAAGCAAGCCAACACAAATACTCCTGCCCCTGAATTCCACAGTGTAGGCAAACTAGCATTGGAGCTTTGCATATAGGAAAAGAAGACACCAAGGTTTCTTTTTGAATCACCGATTAGGATGTAACAATAATTAATGCCTTATCTCTTCGAACCCTGCATTCCAATATACATATTTTAAATAAATTATTTTAGTCACCTTTATATTTTCTAAATTCTAAAGAATCAAAACACAAATGATCAATTAACTATAAATGATCTCGAAATAACCCCCAATATTAACAGACGCATTTTGACGTAACATTGTTTACATTTTGAATTCCTCGAATTTTGTGTAGAAGGTTTTATGTCACTTAGTCACTGGTAGCAACCTCATTAAATTATATTGCTTGACACAAATTCTTGGATGAAGGCCATCTTTTATATTTAAATGCAACGTAGTCAATTATGTACTCTTTTATGACTTCGGGCCGATTTTTATTTTCTGGTTTCGACTTTTGCAAACATAATTTGTTTTCAATGACTTGCAAAAAGAAAAGCCCTCTAAGTAATTGAGCATGACATTTTCAGTTCCCGAAACCCTCCAACGAATTCGTAATCGAAACTAACAAAATAAAGAAAGCATCAAGTTATGTACATGTACTCACACTATAAATCACTGAAAAATCTACATTTGGAATGTTTGCACTCTGTGTTGGTGAAATGAATTAAACTAACTTGACGTTATCTTCAATCTGCAACGATATATTTTTCTTCTCCATATTGATATGGACGAATTCGTATTTAAACTCGAGGCTGAAAAAATCTCTCTGAAAAAATTGTTATGGGAATTTAAAAAATATTTGATACTTTCTGCTCTTCTATTTAAGCTGGTAGCAAGGTTTTTGCTGGAGTTTGCCATTTGAGTCTGTATTTTCTCAAACTTCTTAGCCGAAAGTGAAATGGAACAGAAATATAAACAAGAACAAATTAATATCTGCTAACTCATCATTTTTATTCACGAATGGCTGTGCAACATTTTTATCGATCCCGAAGAATGATCGAAGAACACTCGGGAAACATTTCTGGTGAAGGAATATTCACGAAAGAATTAAATTTACACTTGGCGAACGAGTTAGATTCTTTTATTGTCGCCGAGTCACATTTTAATAACGTCCCGGTCTTTAAAAGTTTGACGATGAAAGACATTTTTAAGATTACTTTTTTATGGGCCACTATATCTATGAGGCCAGCGGGCTTGACGATCCACATGTCGAGCCAATTTTCAGCCTCTCGGATCATGTCCGTTAGATAGCCACGGATCGGCGAATCTCCATGAAACCCTGGATCCAAATTGGGGACCGTGAAACTGCTGATCAGGCCGACACGAATCAAATTGCGAGGGGCGCTTGCTCGGTCCTAAAAATAAGCGAATACACTTAAATGTAATTCTTGTGTCATCCTCCAAGCAAGAATTCTTTATTAAATTCAGAAGAATTGATCAGTTAGGGCAGTGGGTATCGGGAGGATATGCAAAAACCACAGCATGAATTGCGCCTCGCGATGGAATTTGGGGGAAACAACGCGTCTTGACTACATTTCGTTCAACATGGCTGATCAGAAGATATCCAAATTTTGATTAATAGCGCGTTCGTTGCTTTCGTCGCCACGCATGCATGGGTTTCTATTTTAAATCTTTTTTCCTGGACCGTTGATCGATGGCTAATGTACCGATACGAAGCAATTTTTTTCTTTTCTAATTTCCTGAGACCAGAAGCGGTCATCTCCATATCGAAATTACTCAGCACTCCTAAATATTCATAGATCGGTTGCAATCAAAGGTCAAACTTAACTGACCAAAATGTATGCGTACGTGCAGCTTCCCTTCTGTAAACACGGTTATTGGTGCCCTATAGGGATATTTCAGAGGATCAAATAAAATTGTTGCGGATACAGTATTACAGCGGATAATCGAAAAACTATTGAATGCTCTATCGATTAATAGAGGCAGTAGAGAATTTGTAGGACGTCTTGACGTTTATAATGGATATGGGGTTGAGTGCTACCTATTCTCTTTTTTGGATTACAGTATTATTTCGATTAAACGGTTTAGCGGATTCTAGAGATGAATCAAATCGGACGTCACCCAGGATGACATGATAAACGTTCCTTAGGGTGTCAGGGGGATATTTTTTTGGTTGAGTGTTTTTTTTCAAATGCAACTCGTCAGCGATAAATATATCACGTTGAAAGGCTGTCAGCGGATTCTAGATGTTAAACGCGCGCGCAACGTAATCAATTCCCGTTGAAATGCAATCTGGAAATGCTTATTACGATGTTTGGCATGTTGTCGACGGACATGTACTGTACTTTTATTTACATACACACTTGTATAGCAGAACATCCGAAATTGTGCTATAAATCAGCTGCCGCTTCATGGATCGTTGATCCTAGGGTTTAAAACAAGCTTTTGTCATGGGTGTGTGTTTACGTTCTGAGACATCTTGCTATATATGCGGTTGGATTAAAAAACTAACGCTATATATATATGTGGGGAATTCCCTTTTGAAAATAATGTTGTGTTGCATGAACTGCTGGCCCCGGATTTTGTTTTGTTTGGTTCTTTCTAAATTAAAAAACGTCACCAAAAAGCGAGTATCTAAAACAAATCCTATATTATAAAACTAAGAAACTGATTTTCCTTTTCCTGCTCAGTGAAATGGCATACCGTAAGTACACCACCACAATTTGCTAGCGACGGAATATCAGATATAAATTTTCAAGATTACATAATAAAACAAGAGTTACAAAATGTTGGATAATCTCCCTTTCGATTCAAACTTAAAAAATGGCGTCTCCACATCGAAAGCATGACGTCGTCGATTTCACGAGACAACCAAGCAAATCAGATAACAGTTCCAACCAAGCACACCATACCACATACTATTACCTGAATAATATTTTCAATATAAAAATAAAAATAAAATAACAATATTAAAAACATAAAATAACCAGATAGATATTTTAAAAATGATTCTTTCTCAATTTAACAATTGATTGAAAATCCAAATTTAAAAAAAAAATGAAACATGTTGAGGCATCACTGCATGACGTTATTATAGCACGTGAAAATTCGAAAATCGGAATATCGTGTGCATTTATCGTGTGTTATCGCGTAAGCGTAAAATGGCCGGTAAATTTAAACAATTAATTTTTTATTTCATTAGTGAATACTGGGGCAAAGCCGGGCACCCTTCTTGTAATACTTAAGGCGCTCCATAACATCGTGCATTCATTCTTTGGCGGCCATCTTTGTAATTGTGTTGCAGTAGAGAAGACGATTCGAAACTGTGTAATGTTCTGTTCCGGGGGTTCCGCTATTCATCGATAAAATGTTAAAATGTTAGCTTAACGTGTGCGCGTAGATTCCATTCGGATTGTTACGGAACCGTACACTGGTACAGCCAGATGATAACAAGATGAGAGAGCTGAGGGCGAAAGGCGGATCCCGCAGACAACGGATCATGGACATAAATGCCACCACATGTATATAATCATTTCTCTTCCCTCGACAGTAAGTATTATTATACGGAGGTTCACTTCAATGTGAACCTACTGAGACCCAAAAGCGTCGTTTGGCCACCGTAGTCGCTGTAAAAAGAAAACGTCCCAAGCGGAGATTGTAGAAAAATGGAGACTAACCGGAGCCATTGTAAATTTTCCGCTAGGTTAGTGTTTGAGCGACAAATCTACGTAGCTAGACAGAAAATGCGCTTGCTGTGTCTGTGTCAACATGGTAGATCATTTAGGGTCGCACGACCATACTCGTTCAAGATCCTCGTAAGGTTCTCAGAAAGAGAGCTGGCGAATTCCGAAATGCGAAAATGACTCCAAATCGCGTCCCTGTCGTTGGTGCGTTGTAAACTGCAAATTGCTTTGCCCTTCGAATGAAATGCGCAGAAAAATACCGGGTTGCGTCGTCCTTATCACATCGGGGTTTGATATATGGCATCTTCCCATCCGAGAGCAGCCCATAAATATAAGGACAGAAAAGTACAAGGACAGAGTCGAGTTTCATGAACCTTTGTTGTCGTTACAGTGTGTGTGTGTGACGGCTGGAATATTTCGACAATGTTAACGACAACGTTAACAATGATGAGGTAGGAACCAGGATTGATCCGTTGCGATCTGGTGACAGATATAGGTGACTTCGGAGGCTTGACTGATAAACTACCGTTTTCTGTGTGGTGATCTCAAGATACAACGCCATCAAAACAGACGTGGGGTTCCGCCACACTTTTCTTGAAGATTATTATCTCATGGGATTGCTGTTTCTAGGGTTTTCAATTCTTTGATTAAACCGCAGTCTGCGTTTGAGATTGTTTTGAAAATGGAATAGTTAAAGTTAGTTATTTTATGGTGTCTGCTGATATTTTTTGCATCCGTTTATGTGCACGCTCGCATCTACATAAACATCAGATGCATTAGAAGAAGAAATAATCAATAGCGAAAGAAAAAGAAATGCTTATTTTTTCCATTAACCACAAGAAACTCAGTCACGCACACACTGATTACACAAAGGCGATCACAGCTTGCGCAAACACATCTCCGATTAACACATGGCCTCTGAACGTGGCACTCGTCGTGCGGCGACATCTGGCGACAAGAGCGTACGAGCCGATAGTCATCCCAAATATATTTTTGTAGATTCGCGTCGATATTGCGTCTTTGATACGATTGATAAATTGCCGACGCACAACGCATCATTCGATAAATTTCATGTAAGCTAACAATCGTTACTAATATATAAATTACAAGAATGTTGTCATAAAATCGACATAATCGAGTGACTCGATATTATCGATGCAGACGATAATCATTTTACGAATTTACTGTCAAATTCAGAATTTGATCATTAACTTGGTGATGACGAAAATAAGGTTTTCAGAAATTCTCAGTTGAGAACTTGATTTTCTCAGAAGTTGCTCCGAAGTTGATTTTGATTTTGAGAATGACCAAAATACAACCCAGGAGCTCGCGTGTGATCGGTTATGTATATACAATTAGACATTCTCTCAGCAATTAAGACAAAATGAGTGTCACTTAGGGCCGTGTTGAAAGTTGGTCCAAATTCTGAAATCGCTGGAGCATGTGCGCATTTTCAGCTCAACTGCGGAACGGAAGTCACTGCAATGTTCGTGGATAGTGAAAAAAATTGTCTTGAAGTTGACGCTGAAATCCATCACAAAAGAAAAAGAGGAAATAAAGAAAATTTAAAAATACCTTGTAGTTAAGTTAATTTTAGCTGCTTCCAGAGTTAATTCACTCTTGTGTACTAGCTAAAGTGGGCAGCCGTCATTGAACTTTCATTTGTAACACTGTAATTATTATTTACACTAAAAACGATCAATTGAACTTTCATATTAGATTGCGATTGGCTTCATACATAAAATATTTTTTTTAGCTAGATCATGACTTCTAGTTGATATTGGAAACCCGGTGCAACATTGTCGTTCGCACAACCTGATCTAAAATTTAAAATTCATTAAAAGTCCGGAAATCAGAGGACTCCGACTCTGTCGAATCTGTCTGGATTTGCTCGATGACTCCACTCGACGTCCGTAATTTGCGGTGATGTCAGGAGGATAAGGGTTGTCCCAATCGGCTTTTGTTCCTGATTATAGACGAAAAGCAAGGTCACATGTCAAAGCCGTACTTTATTATTTTTTTCGCCAGCGTACCAATCGATAAGGTTGGTTTCCTAAAATTCTGTCTACATCCGTGGACGACAGAGGGGTCTAATAGCTCCAGTTCCCTTTTTTTTTCGTGGGTCTCGGATCGATTCTGGGTCCACCCCCCAGTCTATATGGTTTGTGTTACTCGCATAGAACCCGACTTTTATCCCCGGTCGTGTCCTTTAACAATTGGGAGTGTGCTGCGAATAGATTTCTGGTTGACGGAATCACTGGAGCAAGCTAATTTTAAAGCAAGCTACGTTTTACCATCGTTCACTGCAAAAGGCGTTATCTGAAATTGAGAGTTTCTGGATTTTCTCAACTGAAATTCAACGAAACCCTTACAAAAATATACAAAATGAATTACTATTGTAATTTGCTAAAGTAACCCTCTAGGAAATTGTATAGTAATCATATATTTCTTGTGATCATTTTCACAGTGTACAACGTATTTACCATTTTTTTTGTGTTTGCGTCCAGCAAAATATCTTCTCGTCTTCCGTATAACATTTGTTTTCTTGAATTTGCATGCTGGACGAAAATAGAAACTATTGGTGTCACCAAATTGACCTGAGAATCTCTCTTCTAAGGAAGCGAATTTCTTTTGAAGTTGACACTTTGCTCTCAAATTCGGAAGCTTAATTTTGAGACTCGTTTTAAGAACGCAGCGATTCGCGTTTAAATAAACAACCGCATCGCGGCTAGACAGTTTAGTTGGATTCCTCGGTTTCATTACCCGGGGGGGGGGGGGTCATTGTTGCAAGTGCCGGATATTTCGAGGTCGGTATTAGACTACGTCCGGGCGCGTCTCTCTCTCGTTCTCTCTCTGGTCGAATAAAAATAAATTGACGGTAACAGCTTGCAGGACAACATTTCACTCATTCGATTATTTACGGGATCTCTCGGATCATCTCGGTTCCGTTGAACTCGAGTTCGTGGAATCAAGTTGGATCCTCTGTATCCTCCTGCGACTCCCATGATGTCCCCATTCCTCGCCTCGAGCGAACGAGCTAAAAAAAGGCGTTTAAGAAAAGGTTATTGGAACGTATCTTTACCCGATCCTTAAAGCGTCATCTAGTGACCAGAAAAATGTTATGAACACAATATCTTTTCCTATTTGGAGGTTAGTTCAGATCCAGAAAAGTGATTCGTTCTCGGCGCGGGTCATAGGCGGATATGGAATAGGCGGACAAATGTAGATAGGGAATTGAATCTAAACTCGTTGGAGTAAGGAAGAGAGAGAGAGGGGAAGGACTTCGGTACGATAGTGATACGACAATGTCTTGTAGGAGATTCTTGGTGGAATATAGATGTGCATGTGTTCTACGCATTTTGATCTAATAATGCTGGCGATGGATAGGGAAAATAACATTGTACGTCTAATTTATTCTCATGGACAGTGCAGGGTGAGGGTTAACTGCAAGGACATTCACTTTGTTCGCGGTCCCCAGGCAGTGTAGATGCACTCTTAAGTATCTTCCTGATTAGAATTTGACTGTTTCTCTAAATTGGGAAAGATTAGTTTTTCAAATACGGCTGCAATCATAATTCAAATTGTTTCTTTTGCATTCAAATCTAAGGGTTCCTAGCAAAAATGTGAATTTCGAATAGTGCTGAAGCACGGTTTCGAGTAGCGAATGCGGCGTGGGGTCTCGTCCGGATAAAACGACCTCGGAAACAATCATTTGGGAATTATCGAATCTTTGAACTCCCGCGGTTTTCTCCCTCATTTTGGTTTAAACTGGAGCAGCTGTGTTTTTGCGCCGCTTCAAATTAGAGGTCACACAAAACATGTAATCGAATTAGGTATCCGGTTTCATGGTTACAGCTATACGCCAACATTTCCCCCGATCGTTTGATCCCGCACAGAAATATTCCGAAATCAAATGAAGGGAAAGGGGCGAGATCAGATTCCACATCAATTTCGAGTGTTTTAAAAATAACATGCGAAACGAAACAGCTGAACGCTCTCTCCAATCCAAAGAGGACAGAAGGTCTAGAGAACGGAAATATTCGTCAGCATGTGGGTTCATGAGTTCGGTCGATTAACGATGATTGATCTTTTCATGTTGACCGGAAACGCAGGTTTAATTAGATTTTTTATATTTGTAGATGGCGTTGCTATCCTGCTCCAGAACTAGTAGCGCTCCAACTGGCGAGATTGAGTTTCTATGGTTTTATCGCTCAATTTAAATTCAAAATATATGCGTATCGAAGACAAAAATTACTTTAAAATGTAATGATTGATTTTCGGACTGTTCGACTAAATTAGCATTTTCTGTTCTCCTTGATCTCGTAAAATTCAACCGAATGTGAACGAACGTCATCCTTGAAGCAATCAATTTGCTAGACGACGAAAATGTCACCGAAGTCAACGCCCAAATATTGATGCGACAAGGGGCATGCCCCATATCTCTCGCCACCCCTTGTCCATTTATAAACCCCCCTTAGATGCTCCACCGGGAGCCAGAGAACCTAGACCAAAAAATCCTCATCGGATCCTCCATGAGCATCGGACGACCAGAACTTGCTCGCTTAACAAATTGAGGCATGATTGTGTGTCGGTGTTGTTTACGAACTTCTTTCCATTGGACATCTAGAGATACAAATTATATAGACTTCGGATATAAACACACAAGTATCAAGGACAATTTTATTAAGATCATAAAATGGTTATTACAGAGGCTATACGATTTATTGAGCTTATATAAAACACAACTGTATTAACAGATATCCCAAAAATCCATTAATTATCAAACTTTTGTTACACATCCTAACGAATTAAAAACGACAACAGTATTAACAAATATCCCAAAAATCCATTAATTATCAGACTTTTGTTACACATCCTGATGAATTATATTTCTACTCCAGTAACAAACTGCTACGATATCTGCAGTTTTTCTGATATCACATAGAAAATCTACTTATACGAGTCATGGTGAAATGTTTAATGTAATCTTTTTCAGACAATAATAATAGAAGATAAAAATAGGAAATATATGAAAAATATAGAAAATAGAAATATATATGCAAACATAGAAAATGGGAAATTTGGATACGTTGGTCTAGGGAGGACATAATAAACGCCATTTGCGCATCCAAATAAATTGTAAGGAACATGTCGTGATATATTTAATCGTCCGATCTTCTTGCCACGGACGATGCGTCCCATCTGCTGGTCCGGCGCCACGCCACCAATGACGCATGGGTCAAAATAGCTAGACGTTATATTAACGAATAGACGTATAACTTATCCATGTACACACAGTATATCTCCATGTCTTTATTGCGGAGCATTAAAAAAAATTAGTGCTCTCCAGTAGTGGGTAGACCAATTGTGGTTAAGCATTTGACTTTTTCTTTCCTTAGTTCATAATGTACCCATGTGTGAAATCCAGCGTGCGACAGCCATCTTGAATGAGAAGGCGCAGAAAAAATTAATCAACTGTTTATGAAAAAAATCACATGTACAATGTAGTTTAACTGGGCCCGGTTATTATTCAGAGGAGGACCCACTGCCGAGACAATAACAATTACTTGAAGCGAAATAAGAATAAAAATACGTGAATGAAAAAGGTTGTTGCATTCACTGTTTTACGATCATCCATCCAAGCAATTTTTATGGGAATCTGTTTTTATGGCTCCGAGAGCGGCTTGCGGATATTAGTGATGACGTTGCTTCGGTTGCTTAGGCAAACCCGGCTCGCAGCGGGGAGTGACGTCATTGTGACCTCCCCTAAAATCACTGCGGCAGGCGATTGTGGCGCCGTCTGTTTGTCGGGGAAGCCCATAATTACTGCGAACGATATTACGCGAGGCTGATTCAAACCGCCGTAAAATGAATATTGACTAAAGTATATATATAAAGTATATTAGAGTATTTTTTAGTGAACTTTCCTGACATTACAATTGCAATTACGCGATTATTCGAAAGAAGTTGCAACCCTGAGAAGCCGATGTCGGAGCAGCTTCGAAATAACGAACTCTTATGACTTTGTATTATTTATAGGATTTTCAGTTTGACTTTTTGCTGCATAACATGGATTGTGGAAATAAATCGTCACTGGAATCGCGCATGCGCGTTTCACTTTGCGTGGGCGGAATGATTTTATTCTGGCTCTGCGTGATGCTCGGGTCCGACGTCATTTGTCACTTTCGTGCTGCGTTGTTCAAATTGTGTTTGGGTCATTGTCATGCGCGACAAACTGAGAAAATCCACAGTTCTATGGAAATGTCAAAACGACCGCAAAGTGATGCCCAATCGCAATTCCGCATTTTAACGGAACTCAACGTTAGGTTAGATCTTATTTCATCGTTCAGTTAAGAATTTCAACTCAAGACGGGACAGGATCTCGATCTTGTCTTAACATCTGAAAGTGTAAATCAGCCGATCAACTATCGCGCAAAATGATTCATGAAGATCGAGTTCAGCGACACTGAACGCAAACTAGTGAGATTGCCCCTTAATTTCCCAACGTTGGCAAACACTGCATACACGGTTACAAAATAATGCAGTTGTGGCTAAATGAGATTACTCTGTACAGGATTGAGATCTTTCAGAAACGTTTTAGTGATTGGACCATTTTTCTGAGAGCAATTTACGCAATAGGAGACCTTGTTACAATGACGTCATGTTTATGCAAATTTTTTTTTTTTTTTTTTTTTTTGTTTTAATCAACTGTAGGCAACCGCACTACAGGCCTTACGTCCCCC
>JAQGBY010006992.1:0-12331 GCA_034698785.1 Mycogona germanica | reverse complement strand
GATCTGTCGTAAACTTAGGTTTATTGACGATCTTGTTACCGACTTTAATTGCAGTCCTAGCAATTCCCTTACATCTGTAGATGATTGAGATGGAAAATTTGAAATTTTATTTTTTTAAATTGTAGCCAGTGTAGCGCACTAAGACGATTTGTATATAAAATACGAATATAAATCACAAGAATTGTGGCAAAACGAAACGTAGTGAACTGAGTCTATTTCCAACCCGAGAACTCCACTTAGCAACACCATAAATATTATATCCTCCTTATATTTGGTTAATAGCGGAGGGTATTGTTGCGAATTCGTTTGTCCCATCAAATTGGGTTGCAGAAAAAAGCAAAGCGGACTATTGTAGACACGCGCACAAGGTCACTGACATCTGAATAATACCTGGACATGGATAGACGAAACCGCTACATCGTATATACAGAATACGGACCCATTCCTCTCTCCAATAGTAAACTCGTACTCAGTGGATAGCTATGAATACGTTATGCTTGCACTGCATGGTGGTGGGGTTGGACCGTTCGAGGCAGCAGATACATATTCGGGCCCCATCCCCCCACCTCCAATATATATAAATTCACATAATGACGACGCCTACATGCATCATGCACGCTCGGCATTTCCAAGGAATAAATCGTTAATATTTGATGAGCCACCCCGCTTGGACTAACGGCAATTGGTCCTCTCTGGGTCTGCAAACGGTTCCCACAGGGGCGCCACTAGGCGGCACCACGTGACACGCCATAATAACAGAGCGAAGAAAGTAATCAATGAATATATCTGTGAAGTCATTAGTTGGCATTTAAAAAATACTGATCGGTGTTTTTTACACGCGTTCATTGAATATTGGATTGTTTTCCCCTTCCTCCTCCTGGACTTGAATTGGTCAATGGTTAATTTTGCTTAGCACATCATTTCTGTTTCATTAATGTACTGCAATATGTGTAACGTTACAAATCCCATATTTCGACTAACCTAAAATAACTTTATTAAATATATTTTAAACGGTTCATCCAATAAAATTATTGTTGAATATCGCAAAACGATTTGCTATTTGGTTGGGTATTAATTACACAACCAAATAGAAAACAGTACATGTACTGTTACATGTCGAATCATTTATTCATCTATCTCTGTAGATTGATGTACCATTTGACAGGGCCGCAAAAATACCAAACAATTTTATGTTCATTCAGAAATTGTGACATGTTTGTAGACGCGGCCTGCTCTTCTTCAATATGGTGTGGTTTGCGGCACAATCATCAATGAATCAGACTTGACAAATAGAAAATTTGGTCTAAACAGGAGGCCCCCACGCCATGTTTATTTCTACAAGATATATTTCCGGTGATATTTTTGTTGGTGCAGTAAAGCAAAGTGTAATTTTATGTATTGTGACTCACATCTATATCGCAATAGCCTAGCCGCCGTAATTTATAGTTTGACACCAGGAGGTCTAAAGGTTACAAACAACACACAAACAATATCATAAAATTGAAAAGGAGCGCAAATTGTGGGAATTGATGTCTGTGTTTTGGGATAATATTTTCCTAATTGAGCGACTAGCACCCGACCCATAGAGGTCAAACCCAAATAAGATTCCTATTACATTACGTTTTATCAGTTGCTCACTAGATGCGCTGAGTAAATAATGCACAATAACTATTTTCGAACTTTGTGGTGAAACTGAGAAGCAATTCGGCGGCATCGCTTCATAAAGAAACGTCAACAAAATCGGCGCGATCACTTCATCTTTATACAGAACCTTTTCTTAAATGATTAGCTGCTTCTGCACCTATCAGTTCCTTGGTCAGAACTTTTATTTGGGCAACGTTTTGCCGAACGACTGCAAAATACGTTGGTCATGGCTAGGTAGGGAAAAAAAAAAATTCGTGTTTGGGTCTAAATTCCCGCCACTGGCGTTCCCCGGTAACCATATGTCACTTTGGTAGGGAGGAATTGCGATCCGAAGGGGAGTGTAGGAAAGGTGCCAAGCTCCGTTGGCGTAATCCCTTATTTAAGTCTCAAAGTCTCCAGCTCCCCTTCAACCTTTCCTACCCCTCTCTCCGTTTGCTCATTTCTGCAAATTAATGAGAGTTGGCTGATTTTCCGTCTCTTCTTGATTAAATGAACGAGGGTCACTACCCTCCACACTTCCCATTTAACGTAATTAGCTAGAAAAGTACTATAAAAACTCGAAGAGCAAGTATTTTAGTATCGACTACATAGAAATACAAATTGTATATTGCGACTTATTAGTCTTATTACCTAACATTTTCGATGACGTTGGCAATGCTTTTAGATTTATGTGATCGCTATGGAATCGCAATTTTTTTATTAGTCTGGAAAATTGCAAATGTTATAAAATATTTCAACGTGTTGACCATTTTTCGATCATTCCATTAGGAGCTTCGAGCAGTGTAAAACAACTCGATGTAATAAGAATAATGAACCGTCCTTCTTTAAAAACCAAACAGTTATTATTAAACAAATATTTAACTACTGTGACGCTAGTTGTACATTTCTCGTAATAGCAAAAAATATTTTTAAACTTTTCAACAGGCTTTGAACTGTTTCCATAAAATATACTGTAGTTTTATTTGAAAAAATATTTCTAGCATCGCTTTTCAGTAACTTTTATTTCGCAGGTTTCGATCAATGGAGTTCCATTGTCTCAGGAGGATTAAACAATCAAATTGCATTAATGACGAGCATAAATCCACCCATTATTGGTCCGAAATTGGATTTACCAAATTGCACGGCAGATACTGTGCAACTCGTAGCTACGGTTATGTTTACACTTCTCATAAATGTGAGAAAAGTCATGTTCATTTGTTGGATTATAGCTTGCTTCCTCATTCTATTCAGCATTGAACAGGTATTACCTGTATAATTAATGTGCAACGTACACGCTTGGCAAACTAATGAATATTGAAATCCGAATTATTAAATTAACTATTAATATGCACGATCGTATGTTTTGGAGTCCTAATCATATTTTATGGTGGTCTTTAGAAATATTGCATAACATGAGTTTATCTTATGAGTAAATTAACTCTGAATTGTTCGTGGGTGGTGTGGTTTTTTCAAAGGCCGCAACACAACATTTTCATCCATCTATGCGCTTATTTAGAAACAAAGAAATAATCGGTCGAAAACCTAGCTACTGAATAGAAACCGTTTGACAAATAAAACTTTTCCTTATGTGGAATTAAATGGATCCACTCGCAATACATTTGAAAGGATGTCGCCTCGACATTTACGACGAAAAAGAATTAATCGCCAATAAGGGTAATAGCAGATGGCAATAAATATTGATCGTCAATGGCCCATGTCTGGTGAGAACGTATAGATCTTAATACGCCCCCAGGTTGAACCCCAAGGGTAGACCATGAGGCAGACAGCTGTGTGGACATCGCAGTGCACAGAACGGTTGGTCCTCCTCTTTTGATTGGCTTTAGTAAGTGGAAATCCGCCATTTTACTCAATAATTTCACAAATTTCGGCCTGCGACCTCTGTAATGTGATTGATAGGGCATATAAAAGCTCCATCAATTGTTTTTACAAGTAAACAAACTGAAGTATCAGAGATTCACAGATAGCAGCTCAAAATTCTTCAACGCTGTTCAATTCTAAAATGTATCGCGCAAGTTAATCTGGATTATATAAGACAGACAAATATTTTGAAAAATAGGATCTGGATGAATGACAAAAGGACAGGTAACATTTGTGGGAAATCCGTGCACACAGCATGTCGATTGCACACAGAGTTTCGCAGGACCTCCCGCCAAGGAAAGGGGTCAAACCGGGCATTTAGCACAAACACATACAAATACATAGTTTGTCAGCAACATCGATACTACCGCTCTTGCAGAATATCGAATGAAACAAAAATTGCAAAAATCGAAATTTTAGATGAACCCTCTGCTGCGACAATTGCCTATACGGAGAACAAGTTGACAAGCTTGTTTTTGTTATCCAGTGGTGGTGATGAAGATGGCCAACCTAAAAGTTATCGGCGGTCATAAATTTGGTATCGTCTGTGTGTGGTGGTGGTGGCGGCCCCCGGGGTTGACCACGCGTCTGGCCTCGAGGGAAGACAGGGCGTTGGGAGTAAGGGGGTATGAGGGGGGAAGGGCAGATGGACAGAGAGATGGAGAGGACCAGTTAGTTAGGCTCCCCCTCCTCTGCCACGCGTATCGTTCTGCTTTAGCGCGGAACACGCCAGCCACGTGTCGTGTGACGCGTCGACCACGCGCGTGCTCGTTGCCCCCGGAGCTATTCGCATAGAATTGAAACCATTTGACCCCGAGACGAGTTCAATATGCCATTAACTTCTGTTCTGGCTCGGGGTGGCCGGCGGGCGGAGCGAAGCTAGACTGACTTTCTTCACATGCGTGTCAATACGCGCGCGTAAGGGAAATCACTTTTGCTAACAAGCGCAGCTCCTCTCTATCTGAAATGTCCACCAGTCCTACCTAGACCACTGTCAGAAGACATTTTAAGTAAGATTGAGTCACGTTATCCACTCAACACAGACCATTAAAAAGTATTGAATACTAAAGCTATCCTAACGTCATCCTGAATCCTGACACCTAAGTGAGGTGGAAGTTAATTCAAATCGGATTGAGTCGTTATCATTTGAGTAATCAATATGACCTGTAAATGTCAAGTATAACAGAAGTTGATTTTTAATTCTGTATTTCAATGACGAAATTCACTATCGGAAAGAAGTGCTATTCCATTTGACAGATGGTCATGTAAGCACTCATACTGTATACTTGCTGTGGGCAGTTGGTGTGCGAAGTGTGCACGTACGAGAGTAGAGTATAAGTCTATAATAATTGTAAATGTACTGGACAGTGGACGCCCACGCTGACCATTAGATAATTAAGAGACCAGCCGGGGCCGAGGGAATATGGCAAATGAGTATCGATGTGGAAATAACATTAAATCAAGCGTAAATGATATCAATTTCAAGAGATTATACTGCATGTGTGGGGGAGCTGCAATAAAGGGATCCGGCTTGTGCCAGCCCAATTTTCCATGATATCCAACGGGCACTAATTTGGACGTTGATGAAATTTTAGAATAACGTTCAATTACGCCTATAAATGAGACGTGACAGGTTATATATTTTTCCAGTGAGTATCTTAACAATAGTTTATGTTTCATTCATTATTTACAAGTTTATAAGTTGGCGTGAATTAAATCATAATTTTTAATCAAGCATAAATGATATCATATTGTGAGCGTCCACTGTGAATTAAGTGATAAGACTCGTCTTAGCGCAGTTAGTTTAGCGATTGACTGTGTTCGGCGGTCCCGGGTTCGATTCCCGGTGCGGGTTCTCGATTATTCGTCCCTAGGTACTGGTGAAAATGTGCCCCTCACATAGTGCCTAAACTCCAAGAGGGTTACAGGAAGTCCTGTTCGGTGAATTAAAAAACAAATCAATAAATTTTGCTCAGAAAAAATTAATAAAAATTAAACTTGTCCATATGTATGACTTCAACAATTTAGACAATATTAACGCTTGCAAATTTAAAAAATAGATGTTTTTAAAAAAAATGAAATTCTACTGTTATCAGACTAAAACTTTTTCGAAAAGGTTAAAAGCATATACACCCTGGGATACACTTTTGTACTAAGTACTATGTCGTGTATAAACTCATAATTTAAAGCATCCTTGCATTTTCAAAACAACCCTCATGACAATGAACTAGCTCTTTTTTGTTCTTAAAATGTCGGCGAATCTTGGTGACATCGTGTAGCATTATTTTCGCTTGGGACTTTTGCGCGAGGCTGTATGTAATCGTTATTGCTGCTGGAGCGGCATACGAGAGTGGTCCACATTTTTATTTTGCTCATCACGTTGGATCGGAGGAACCGTGGGGGAGTATCCGAGAAACGCTCGAGGGGGGGGGGGGGTTAGGAAATCCATTCGACTTTAGCTGCGGCTATACTCCCGCGCATATATCTTGCGAGAAATAGGTCAATTGGCTCGAAGCCATTTTCTTGGTTACGTGTACGTGTACCCGGCGTGTAGCCACAGGTAAAAAAAACAACCGAAGATGTCTCTACTATATAATAAAGGGCCAGGGACTTATAAATCACCCACGAAATGCTGTCCAAGTTGCACACCCAAATAGTAGCCACACCTAGGATTTTGGTTTTTTAAAAAGGGCGCTGGCCCGATCGATTCCGCCTGAGAGCGAAGGCTGCCTCATCGGTGCACTGCAATGGTGATCTTCAATTTGATATCGTTTGATGTGGATTGGATGAGCCGCTGACCGAGCTACTTCGTGGCGCCTCAATTAATCCGAACACATGCATTAAACGAACGCAAAATTATTCCATTCTCCCTCTCTATATAGTCACGTTCCAATTAATAGATGGCGTCAAAAACGAAAAACCATCAGCATGAGCACGTCATCTCGGTCACGTCGATATATGGGTTAAGTTCTAGCTTTGCGCCTCTTGGGTCACAATCTCGAATAGTCCAATTTTGTCCTATTCCAAAATTGTAAATTCGCACCAAACGGTACAGAATCACATATTTGAAAGACTGACCAAGCCATATAAAAATAAAATTTATTTGAAGTAAAACAAAACAAATGTAAATTCGCACCAAACTGGAGAGAATCCCATATTTGAAAGACTGACCAAGCCATATAAAAATAAAATTGATTTAAAGAAAAACAAAACAAATGTAAATTACTAACGGAAACGGATGTAGTTCTTAGGATTAGGATATGTGTAGGAAGTGCCTAAGCACCAGGAGTCGTACAGAAACTCCTCTAGGTGAATAAACAGTGAATTAAAAAGAAAAGATGTAGGTTTGTCCAGGATGGCCGAATTTGATTAAGGCGTGATATCAGAGCAGCATACCTTTATTTTAATGGTGATGTTCCTACATTGAGGTACTGTTTCAGTGCAATTTAAGCGTTGAAGAAGAGACATTATTCTGAGACAGAAAGGAATTAGACAAGTATAACTATAGCTTCGCTAAACGGTTTCCATAAACGCTGCGCCAGAAATGTAAATCCAGTTGACGTCGATCACGTCTGCGAAACAAATTCGTGCCCACAAATTATATAGACTGCTGTGACGGTTGCTAGCTCATGCCGCCTTCAGAACTGATAATCGATTGTCAGCATTTGGGCTAGCGCAGACAGACGAACACTGCATGACATTCGATCAATTATGTTTCCGTATTGAACACTCAATTGAGTCATTTGAAATCGATACTGCGAGTAGTTTCGGTTCGGCACACGCAGCATGTGATCTGTGACAGGGGGATAAACTTATGCGCGTTTGGGGTGTACAAGAGTTCCAACAGAGGTCCGTTTGGCTTCAGTTCACCAATAATTGCGCCGTATTTCAATTTAATTGTTCCCCTCTAATTGGTGCTCACCAAGAACGCGGCAATCCCACCGTCCTCCCCTTTCATCCCCTTGACGTTATTAGTCAGCCTGTCTCCATACTGATCCCCCATTTATCCCCTAACCAAACCCCCCATTCTCAAACTTGAATCCTGATTTCATCCCCATATTTGCAATGCTTGAAGCCACCAAAATTGACCCATGTCGATTTAATGGCGACAGTTTCAATAAACATCAATTAAATCTTTAAATCAACGGTGGACGTTCCGTTCATATTTGTAATGTGTGGTGAGGACATCTGTAATGATTTTTCTTCACCTAATTCTCAAACATAATTATATCGATACTTGACCAAAGTAAACCCAGTCAATCCTAAATACAAAATACAAGACTCATAACTGATTTACATATTTCATATTAAATCGCAATTTGGCTTAAAAATCAATCGATTTATTGAATATATTTAATACGAATCCATAGTTTGCTATATTTGAACTGCGTTGGAATCTTTTGTAGCAGCACTATTGTGAATTAAATATGGTTTTAGAAAATTGGACAGAAATTAAATGTGAAATGCCACGGTGATGAAATAACATAGACCAATAAATAAACCTAGTATGCATTTTTGTAGCAAGTATTCTGAATGATTGCTATGTCGTATGCCACCACTGTATATTTTAAAGGCGATTATGTGTGTTATCCCATAGCCGGGATCTAAATAAGAACTGCATCAGTCGGGTAATATGTCGATTCCAAACACTCCCTCTTTTCCTCGCGATGAGTGATGCATCCATCAACTTCAAATGGATTGCTCTGCACATGGCTCGTCAACTCCATCATCGGCTATTATTAATCGATCAATTTCGATTTTCAGCTAAAACAGAAGCGTGCTTGCATTATTTTGACATGGGGAGGCGCAGTGACACGTTCGAATTATTACGTTGCTCCCTCACAGTAGACGCCACTGGAGCACACAGTAAGTTTAACGTACGTCTGGTGCCGTGTCCATGAACCTCATTGATTACAGTAGTACATGGAATTCACTCGAGAAATTTGTCATTAAATTGTACTCCTATTTGTCTCGCTCGTTTTGCATGGCAAGACATTGCGATTTGAAGAAGAAACGCGAGCACCTTGTCAGATGATGATGCATGATAATGACATTAGAGAATACGTGCTAAATTGCAGATAAAGACGCTGAATATTTTATGAATCTAACTTCTCACGGATCACGACTGTAAAAGGATAATTTGAGGCTGATTGCTTTCATCAGCACCTGTCAGACCTGAGACCGTAATGCTCTTTAATGTCAAATGTCTGTCGTTTTTACATTTTGTCAATGTTTTTCAATGTCGCGGTTCACAAGATGTGTGAGATCTTAAAATTGTTTGAATGAATTTACTAATTTATTTTTTAAAGTCGAATATATTTCAGGAACAACATGTATATGTTCTTCAGATTAAACGTGAGCGTATCAGAACATCACATACAGGTCCATGATGTAGACCGGTGACCCGTTCATCCGTTTCCGTCTCACGGTTTCTGATTCATGCAGACGAAGCGATAATGTGCGTGACATAAGGCAATATTTTATCCCCTCCCCCCAGAAATCAATGCTAATACTATAGAAAGGTCATTGTGTCTTCTTCAGTACTGTACACGTGATGGTCATTTTGCCATACTATCTTCACCAAGTGCGCACAGGGGGTAAAATAGATGACGAATTGCCCGTAATATTCGATAATTCCTCAAATGTCGATAACAATTATTGGAAAAGCATAACAACAATAGTTGATAGATACTCCATGAGGGGATCATACGCAAATTATAATGTGAACAAGTAAGCCCATATAAATTCTTATCATTGGTCGTTAAGAATTCTGTGTCAGATTGATATTTGAAGGGGTGAAATACATTTTCTTGAATTGAGAAAATAGATGTTTTACAGAGAACTAGATGACTTAATAACGGTTCCGAGTATCTAACTTCTGTGGCCTTCTGTCAGCGCTATACAAAATACTATTACATTTTCCTTCGATAGTTTCTCATGTCATTATTGCACCTAACTCGAAATTTGAAACTTACATCTTTCTAACTTTCGTCCCGACTTACAACGCTTTCGCCGTATTAATTACGAAAAAGACCACTCAAATTTTGTGCACCTAGCAATGAAAAACGAGGCAATATTACTCGATCTTAAGATCTTGAGATAAAAATATTTGAACACTGTGTCACCGAGCAATACGTCAAATATCAAAAGCAGTGGCTTTAACTATTTCTTGTATAAACTTTGGGGTAAGCAATAATTGTTCCGTTAGCCGTATATGTATGTCATTCACCTTACAAAGTACGCCCAACCCCTAAATGGGTGCAATTCCCATTGACACATCGGCGGAAAGGAGAATGCGGTAAAAAGAGTAGAAAAAAATTCTCTTAGTTGCGATCTGGGTTCGACTTTTAACTGCATTTCTTTTTTAGCCCACCGACGAACCGCGAATAATCGTTGGGTCTACCGCGAGACCATAAAATTGGTTTTCGAAGCTGCGAAAAAGACTGGAAAACTTTCGCGTGGTGGTAGGTCGGATGGCTTTGGCATTTTTGCCAGTACGTGACTGAGCACCACAAGTGTGAAACGCCAAAACAACCCCAACCCGCTGCTCTATTCGGCAGCAGCGTTTCAAAGCAGCCGTGCAAACATCTTACACCCCCACCCCCATCTTTCGTGGGCGCCCCCAACCCTCTTCTACCTCCCCCAGAAACCCTCCTTTAAATCGCTCGAACACAAATCTAATTACACTGGAAATAGTGACGACTTAAATTTTTCTTGTACAATTTCTCTCCTTGGTACGAGTAGATGACTTGGTAGCGGTTCTCTTTTATAGTTTTAAAAATAGGTAGCTGTGTGCACTACAAAGCTCCAAATGATGTCGTAAATATTAATTCAATATTGGCTATTAAAGCAGTGACATGAATTTAAATTGCAATAACTTCCATTAACATTTGGAGCATTTCGTTTTGCAAATTATGCATTAGACGTCCTTATTTTGTGTATTTTTCTTTCTTCCTCTATTTTAAATATGGCGCATGTATGTAGATGGTGTCCTGTAGCGACCCCGACAACTAAGACACATTTAAAAAAGGATAAGATGCAAAGTCGTACGATGAAATATAAAATAAAATATTCATAATAAATTCATAACGAATTCATAATGAAGAAGTCTCCGACCTATCTCCGTCGTATTTCGTCCGGTGCTGTCCCGGAGACTTCTTCATTATGAATTCGTTATGAATTTATTATGAATATTTTATTTTATAAGACACCTTTATTGGCATTTCTTGTATCATTGGCGATTGGAAGGGATTCCCAATTAATTATTTTTGGTGACTAAAACTCTGTGTTAAATTATTCATGCATGCAGCTATTGGTGATCGTAACTGATATAATGCGAATTCATAGGGATACATTTTAAAGGTTTCACAAATCGCGGTGTAACTCATCCAATAAACCTTCAAAATAATGACTGTTTGCTTTTCTTTTACTGGGATAGTTACCTTTCCTGTCTCTCACTCCCCTCGCTGATCCCAGCTCTGTGCCAGGATTTTCGGATCTCCTCTTTTACAATGGCGCGGTCCCCTAAACGGTTTTTGGCGGGGGTTTGCAAAAGGGAAAAAAAAGATTCTCAGTCATTTCGGTCGGTATTATGACTGGGGCAGCGGCAGTCAACAGACTTCCAAATCTGCCAAAAGCTGTCCGAATTTGACACGGTTATTGTACCGCTTGTTCCTTTGCCACGATTCCCTTAATCCTTAAAACTGGTTCCTATTATGAACTTTTAACAGAAATCTGGATATTGTGCCAACGGAACGTTTACGTCCTTGCGGATAAATCCTTGAGAAATCCCTCTATTTGTCGCTGCTGGGGTAGCTAAATAGCTTAGTGATGAAAACTGCGACACTGTTCTTTTAATACTACAGAGTACCCACCACCATTACGCCAGTATTTCATATGCCGTTTTTGACATTATTTACAAAATTGTATTGTGATTCCATTTGCGGAATAGGTTTTATTTTATGTGCGCACGTATTAGCGTCTTAAATCATGGGTCATGTCGTGCTCCCAGAATCATGGAGAATCCAGAACCGTGGAGTACAGAATGGAACACGATTCATTCTCCTCGGAATAATGTCGTCAGCAGATCGGTCGCCTTGTTCAGTTGAGGTTGAGGGCGATGTCAGGCCGTTGGGTGGCGCGCTCGTCGCGGGTTTTTGTGGCCTCCAGACAACCGCGAGTGCTGGAGCGAGGACACGGAGTGGGGGAGGGGGTCGTGTCGAGGCCGGATAAGTGAATGACATCGTGCTCGGGGATTACTTTTTGGTCGTGTTTACGACGGAGCTGGCAGTTCGGAATTCAATACATAGGCCCCTGTATATATGTACATATGTATTTATATGTAGCGCGGCAAAAACACTCCGTCGGCATATAATGTCTGACCCTCTACAAACCCACAGGTCATATCCGATTCTTGTGTTAAACTTCACCTATACAGTAGGTGACCTTCGTTTCTCGATCTCTCACCTTCATGTTTATGACTTAGAACTTTGATAACACTGTACATGTATCACATTTCTTGGTCTTAAGATTTCTTGCCAAATTCCAAAATTTAGAATTTTAAATTTAACCAATATAAGTATATAAGAGGCAAAGTCGTACTTGAAATATAATAATAAAATATTCATAATAAATTCATAATCAATTTATAATGAAATAGGGGTTGTCTCCGGTGTCCTAGAGTGTTTTCTATTATTTTATTTGAGTTTCTCGCCGACTCTGGTAGTCTTTTTTCGTCCGGTGCTGTCCCGGAGACAATTACAATTACAATATGTACCCACAAGCAGCCCCCAAGAGAGGGGCCTATGGCGGGGGTCGAACGACCAGGTGT
>JAQGBY010006991.1:0-12335 GCA_034698785.1 Mycogona germanica | reverse complement strand
TCAATTTTTTATGTGTGGCACGTTTTTGGTTCGTATAAACACATTCTACACCTGTATGTAATGAATTTGCGCACTTAACCGTCCCACTCACCCATACTTCAGGGCTTACCGAAATTTGTCTCCCCAGCAGCTCACATTTTCTGCTGAGAGCCATCATCACCCAAAAATAAATTATTTTAAATTACTTTAAATGACGGAAACATTAATCGCTTGACAAAAATTAATTCCGAAGTGCATTTTATTTCATTACACTACATGCAAAGAGCATTTCTGTCAAGAAATTCAGGCGTCTTCATGCGTTTATTCTTGAGGACAATATTTGTTTCAGAAATTGTAGCTGACACAGTTTTAATCAAATTTATCGCATTCACCTATTACATTACCTGTCACATTTGTAGGACACTGAGCCTCTCGCATTTATGAGCGCTTAAAGGCACATGGGGGCATAAAAAATATTCGATTTGGGCTCACACGCACCAATAAAACGACCCACCAAGCCGTCCTAGTTGTTGGCTGACAAAAAAATAAATTCAGGCTTTTACGGCAAATAACATTCACACCAACCCCCCCTCAGACCCCAACAACTGCCAATTTTCCATAATCCCTCTCCGCCCCCATTACGAAACCCGTCGCCAGCCGACTCCGGCATGGTCATGAATGCAGAAAACTACTAACGGGGTGCGTTTTCGAAACAGCTTCGGCCCTATATACTCAGACGCAGATCGTTCAGTTCCTTCCATTAGGCGCCCTCCCCCCCACCAGCCAGGACAAATTGACGCCATTTTGAGTAATGGGCATGGGAACCACCATACCTGGATTTTTCTTACGCCGCAGACTGTGTGTTTTTATACTGAAGTCTAAGAGAAATGGTGAACACTAGATCCCCGCCTGTATCAACAGCAACCGACAAAGTGTGACGAAATTGTCCAAAATGTGATCTCGTAAATCTGAGTAAAACTATTCTAAGAGATTTTAAATTACGATATTTATTATTCTCATACGTCTCAATACATGACTCGTGTGGTTTTAGCGATGGGGTTTCGTCTCCTTCAATATTGTGGCGAATTACTGCACTTTTTGCAATGCTCACTAGATGGCGTTCGATCAAAACTGATGAACTACGCATCCATGCTTATTTCAATTATATTCCTCCAATGCAACGAAACGTCCAAAGCATTCTAATTTCTAGGGCTCCATTTCAAAGTCGTTTTACATTAGTGGAACGTAAAGAGCTTATTCACATCACGCTTACGCTGTCACATGTGTTTACATGATTCGCATCCACCTTTCTCGTTCAGTTCACTCTGAGAAATAGGACTTAAATTGAATTACATATTTCGAGCCTTTTCATCGATATCGCAATTTACAATAGCATTACCTATCGCCAATTCTATTTAGCATCTTGCACCTGCTCGACCGGTAATTGCAATCAGAATCTCAATCTACTCGTCAGAATTGCACACCCCCAATCGAACCCCACACCTACAGCATGTGTCATATTTATTAAACTGGGTAGTCTATAGTTCGGATCGACGTTTGATAAGCACCGAATCCTTTGTAACGTCATGACCCTTCGGGGAATCGCGCGTGCCAAGTGCAGAGATCGGGTAGATCAACAATAGCAAATCAAAAATGATCCTTGTCTGATGTGCCTCATTCACACACACACACTCGAACGCAGACTGCATCAAACCAATCGGGATAAATCTCATTTTACTCGTAGAGAGATCAAAGGTAAAAACAACAGGCAATTGCCGTTACATGTGCATGCATCTTAAAAATTTGCCTTAAAAATTTCAATAAAACTAGGAGCATGGATTCATATTTTCCGCGTCTAGACATACTTGATGCGCAACGAGCCGACATAACAACTTTTCTCTTGATAATTTCGCTAAAAGTTATTTTACTATAAAGTCGCCGGTCTGCCAACCTTTTATTAAATGTGAATCCCCTTTTATATCATTTCATACAGCGTATGTGATATATACCGGACTCGTAAATATAACGCGACCTGCGAATTCTTATCACCATTTTTGTCTAGACAATGCATAAAGATTTATCATGCAGCGCGCATTTAGCGCTCACTTTCGAGGGGCAACCCATTAATTTTGGACTTGTAAGAACATGTGCGAATCTCAGCTTGGGTCTTGGCCTCTGTGCGTGACGAGTGACGGTTATTGTTGCCATCTGGTGGCGATACGGTGAACCACTGAGTTCGTCGCAGTTCCACGCGTTGCGGATCAATAATCGGATCGAGTCAATAGATTTATTTGAGTTATCGCTCATTTAGCGCTTCAATAGGGCAGCATATATTGGAATTTGGCGAATTAAAAGCGATACTAGCGGAAGCAATTGCAACCTGCCGTCCTCTACCAAACTTAGAAGTGGATCAAGTGATGCGCATTGTTTAACAAACAAGTTGCCTAAGAAACAAACGTACTGTACTTTTATTTACATGTACACCGGAAGTGTCATATCTATTATTTTTTATGACCTATTTATGATTTTTGTATCATACATTTCAGGGCAATTTGTCAACTACATTATAATTTTGCAATAAAATCATAGATACATTACACGATGTTGCTCGTACATTAACGCTCGCAATTTACTTTTATGTGCATGTACATCATCAATTTTATACAGAATTATTGATTGAAAAATCTAATTTTAGAGGAATGATTAGATAACTTTTTTCAAATGAGGAATTTGTTGTCAAATCAAATGCATAAACATGTTGATGCTCTTACAAGTGATTTGCTTTATGGTGTTCCCCAAGTTCCGGATAAATAAGCCGGGCTCTGAAACTACATTAGATATTTATGGATTCGTACTTCCCAATATTCTTGTCCAAGACGACTAACGATGTGTAAATAAGATGCAAAAGTCTTTGCCATCGTTTCGCGAGATTGCCGATACAGATATGCTTTACACACACGATTTTCATACAAGTACTCGATCGTTTAATAAACAATTCAAGATTAGGATTCACGGTGCTGCAGCCACCACGATCCGGTTAGATCAGTTTAAATTAATATTTTTTTTTATTCATGGCGCGATCAAATATGACTTGTCATTTCAATAGACTACTTTTGTTCATATATCTGATACATATTAGCAAACAAATGAATAGATGTAGAAACGTAGATAACTAACGTTTTGACTTTGTTAGTCGAGCTAGTCAATGAATTCGATAATGATTTGTATTTTTTAATACCGGTGGGAGAACAGAAATAAATGTACACGTATTAAATGCCTAATTGATGTTTATAGCTGCATTAAGTATGTCTACAGCCTAGTTCAGTTTAAAGTGAAAATCTGATCGAAACAATTTTCTTGGTATAACTTTAATTTTATTTATTGCCAAAGTCTGTGGTCTTTTTTAAAATCTCATTTGATGTTCGCGTCCAGGCTTATGGATCCATACTCCCCTTGGAATCAAACTATTTTGTAGTTTTTTGTGGTTACGTATTCCATTAATATTTTTCTAAAAATTGTTAAGTAGACATATTTTTAGCAAATAAACCACGCCAACGATACAATTTAATGTAAATACCAAGTCTCAAACACGATTTTTTTGCTTTAGAACGCAATTTATCTATGGAAATCCATTACATTGCTAGTGCACTTTGAATGTTACTTTGTGTGCAAAAAAATATCAGAAAATCGATTGAAGTTGAATAACTGTTAGACCTTTCAGAAATGATCACTGATTATACATTCATTTATGTGAAGCAACAATCGATTCAAATATATCTTGATACATGAATTTCGTTAAGAGATGAAATATAATTTTTTTAAAAGTTATTCAGAGCAAAATTCGAAGTTTAAGACGTAAGTCTGTTAAGATTTCTTTATTCCTACCATTCCCTCACGCTAAAATTTATAGAAGTTAATCCACTTTCATATATTTTAGTGCTTGGGTACATGGTTTTGGTTTTAGAGGTAGTACTGTTTCTAAAAGAACAGATTTTGTAAACCTACTTACAATTGATATTATACGACTCGTCTTATGTCCCCTCTTGTATCTTAAGTCACTTGAGTGGCGCATTAGATAGCCCATTGAGCTCTAAATCTTTGATGCGATTCATTGGACACTGGAGTACGTTAATGCCTCATGGACCCACTTCATGAAAACCTGAGGTTTGTAGCGTGTCGTTTACGATATAGAATGCTGGGAATAGCTTGTCCTAAATTATTAAAATCTGTATCACGACGGCTGCCAAGCAGAAATTTTCAAGATTACTATTTCCAAAGAGGTGAGTAAGACTGACAAAATAGTCACTAAACGGACATACATATGTTGGTATAAATTCGATGTATGGTGCTTCACTACAAATGTGGACGTCTCGAATTACGTTGAACCCATTCGTTCACTAATTTTCTCTTATCGAGAGAGTTACATGCTACCAATTGCTACAACTAACATTTCCCCCGGGTATATTTATCTACTTTACGGATTTATTTGAGCGGTAAATGAGTTCCTAGCAATTTCGTTCAGCATGCTATTCGTAACACTTCTCATCATTGTCCCGGTTTCTCGAGTGATTTGTGTAATTATCGCCAGGTAGCGTGAAGATCTTGACGCTGTCCACGCGTCCTCATGACTTGAAATTGATTGCGTCCAATCGATCATATTTGGCTACGTCGTATACGGGCGACCACGTCAATCAAACTGTCGGAAACATTTCTCAATTAAGTAGGAAAGTGTGACAGCATAATTTGCTAATCCCCATCACACGATGGTAATGAATTTCCGACTTCCAATTCACACTGTTCTTTGCCAGGTGACGTCAGTAACTACTCAACAGAAAATTGGTACTGTTAGCACAGTCTAAACCCGGAAGGTGTAATATTTTTGCATCCTTCATTCGAGACCTTATTGTTTTTGTCTGTGAAAATTGGTAGCGTCTATGAAATCCAGTCTGACGCCCTACTTAATAATGATACTATAAATTACTTTTTTAAAGAGTTCTGGTGGCGGTAGTCATGGTGAGAAATTTGAAAATGTTATAGTCACGGTTTTCGTAATTACAAAAATATATACTTTCAATAGAATAAAGTTAAAAGGAAGTAGATATTATCAAGCCTGGAATACACTGGACAGCCCGTTCGAGTAACGCTCGTTAGGTGGCGTTCCAGCAAATCGATATTCTCTTGCATTGAGTTGGCTGGCAAGTTTATTAAAAGAGTCAAATCTAATTAGTCTGGCACAACATTCTCAAGACTGTAACACAAATTCTAAACACAATAAGTAACAGAAATTGAAATGGGCCGAAGTTCCAGACAACATTTTTCACAATTTAATACGAGATCCTCAACATTTAAGAACTCTTAAGAGTCGGCTCAAGAGATGGCGCCTTCACCACTGTAAACACATAATATTCAGGGCAGGTTTTATTTTGTCAGTTGCTCTTTACGTGCACGAATGAATGGCGGTTCGAATGTCAATATTTGAACTTGTTAAGTTTCAGACACGCGAATGCTGAGAAGCTCAGGCGGGGAGACTTGGCAGAGAGGGGGGGTGTGACGTCATCGTGGAAAACCGTGTGGCTGTCTTCGTTCAAGTTCATAATTCAATTACCAGAGTCAATATTGGCTCGGATGCAACGACACCAGAGTAAAACGTATAAGCCTAACAACGCCACAAGTTTCCCCGGCGTCAGATTTTCACTCTCGTAGGTCTCTCAAGAGTGTTGCTTTTGTGCTGGCATTTTTTCTTTTCTTTTTTCACATTCGAATTGTTACATTCGGAACGACAATTAAGTCCCATTTGGGCAAAGAATTGCAGCACCCGAAAATCCCCTGCGTACAGAGATTAAGATTGACACCATCCGTTGTTGTTTCGTAACACCCACTAATAGCATTTGTCGTGGTGTCAGTGCGCTTGTGTCTGACATTTACATTGAATTTTGGGGTGGGTTTTTTTTTTGGCTGATCTTCAAGAAGTATAATTAAAATAAGCGAGTTCTGAAAGCTTTCCTGACGTTAATGGAAGATTGTTATTTTAGATGATTTCTATAACACTGGCACTGTAAATCAAGAATACTTTAGTCATGTCGCCTCTGGTTCTTTAATGGGGAGATGGTACAACTTGTACGAAAATTGGAATGTTGTGACATGTTGGCAATTGGTCATTTTTTTCTACACAGAGTATTTGGCGGTGATTCACCAAATTGAAATTTGCAAATCTATTATATGTATGTAAATTTGGTGACACTTCGCGGAATTGTAACAAGTAGACAACAATTTTGGTTGGGGTTCGAACCCCGCAAAAAAATAAATGCGCTAGTATGACTTTTTCTAATGATAAAATATTAAATTCAGTAAATTTAACACTTTTTAAACCGTCTTCTACTGGCACCATACTTCAACCTAACTTCTACTTCTGTCAAACATGATTAAAAAAGCGACTTTCAAGAAATGCAGTGGTCTGGTGCTAACATAAGTCTAAGAACAACATTTGTTCAACTTCAATTTTAACTTCTCCAAGTTGTATAACCGAGATCCATAAAAATAAAAATTCCAGAAAATGTTTACCTTGCACGTAAATGTTTTCATGTTTCTGGCAAAACAAAACATCAACGGGAATACAGTCTAAACACTACTTGTAAGTGATAGAGCTCCGTCTATTAAAAGTAGATTGTTATTTTAGAGGATAACCATTTTACAATAAGAGCAAGAAATTATTTTAAGCAAGAGCAACATTTATTATTTATACGAGGAGGGTAAAATATTATTTTACCCATTAAAATCTTCTTTGTTTCGCAACAGGAACACTCTGATAAAAATCTTTTAAATTATTACGGCTTACAATACTTCTTCTGGAGTTCTTTGCGCATGCGCTCGAACTATTGAAATCACTGAAACATTAGAAAAGAGACTTCACCACTTTAACTTTTGTGGATTTTAACCAAGGTCCCTAACAATCTTACCTCTTAGGTCTCTTCTGACTTGACAGCTACTTCACTAACAGTTCAGTAGCAAATCCCAATCCCAAGTAGCGGTTACAACGTATACGATATGAAGTGGCCAACTCATTAAACTTCAGCGCAACTGCTGACTAAATTCACACACACACTGAACTTCATCGTAGAAGGAAATTAAGATTTCTCTAGAATTTTGTCATCGGCCAATCGAGCAATGGTAACTGGAATGCTGTTATCGACGTGAAGTGCATACAGCCTGCAGGAATATATTCCAGGTGCTGCAGACAGATATTGATTGCGTTATCGCGACACGAAAATCTAATTGAAAGTCGAGTCCAGGCAGGAAAATTGAAACGAAGTCAGCCATGCAATCGTCAACTTAATGAAACTATTATTGACGAGGAAAAAAATAGAACGGGTTCAGCTAGCGAAATGAACGCATGATACCCTGTTATCTCTTGTCAAATCCTTTTCCTGACATGTGAAAAATGGAAATCATTCAGACGTACATTTATGAGTTGATTACTTTCTCATATAGCGTTTTTTAGAAGGAATGTTTCACGAACGAAAAAAAGTAATCATAGAGCTTAGACGTAACACTTCTATGATTTAGTTTGTTAGACGCAAATAAAGTGACTCGGCTTCTTACGAATAAATTCGGTTAACATTTTTAAATTCACAGAATTGTCACAGTTTTTTTACAATACATTTTTCAAATCGTTGTATTGTGTGTCCTCAAGCGTTTAATAGCGGCAGCAAAAATAATTGTCTCACTTTGAGTATGGATCTTATGAGGCTAAATTGAGGTCTCTCGAGTGGCTGTGGCTGGGCTCGGCTTGGCCAATCCCCGAGCAATCTTCTTTATTATTAATGAAGCTCGCGCAAGAAAAGGTGATATCTAAAGCGAGCGCCGCAGCCGCAGCCACGTCCTCTTGAGGGGGGGGGGGGAAGGTTATCCCCCGGGAACGAAAAGGCGCCCCTCATTGAGTTGCGGCATTTCCAATCACTCTCTCGCCATCTTCCGCAAAAATCCTTAACCAGACCAGTCACAGGGAGAAGTCTTGCGAGCGCCTATACACTCTCTGTACTCTATACAATGTACATGTAGACGTTGGCGTTGAACTTCCCATTTCAAACGAAAGAAGAAAAGTTCCATTAAAACATCTTTTGACCGATACTCACACTCGCACACTATTACATGTACGTGTATACACGGTGTATGTTGGCAACATGGTTATGGATGAACTGTACATTGATCGTCTATTGTTATCCTTAAAAGCAGCGGTTTTCAAATGGTGGTTAATTCATCATTTTAAATTAGGATTGTTTGATCATTGCTGGAAAATGTGAAGATTAAATTCAGCAGCATTGGAACTTGCAATAAATTAGCTTTGATCGAAATCAGTTGTGCCAATTTCATTTTTTAAAAACATTTATACTAAGTTATCGCTCAAATTTGACCACCACTGATTCATTAACAACTTTCCAGAAAAACGAAAGGTTATCCAAGTTTTCTTCAATCATAACCCCACAGTTTTTTTTTATTACAAAAATGGGATTCATATTTTTACCCTCAAAGTATGATCATCACTGATAGATACGATAGATAGATAGTATACTTGCAGCTCTGTATAGTGTTTCCGACCTGTATAGTGTGGTCAACATAGTTCGCCATTATCTGTTTTGACGTACGCCACATTAAATATGGATGTCCAACTTTTACACTGCACGTACACGATAAACGCTGTCATGTCCACACGACAAATTGAGCGCTTGACCAACAAATTTATCAGGGTGCCACGTTCACCTAACACCATCTATATCAACAGTATTAAAATATTGAAACAACATCCTTCTATACAACCACACTAGACAAATAACATCTTCACTTGCTCTGGCAGTTTTCTCGAAACAGGATAACAGATTTTACTCTAGGAAAAGGGTCAGCCATATTTTATTTATGCAGATGAGTAAGTCAATGTAATACACTCGTCTGATGGTATCAATGAATGCAATGACCTGCAACTTTAGACATTCGAATATTATTTCTTGTCATTTTTAGTTTTTATTTTGTTGAGTTTCAGTCAATATGAGCAGGACTTGATGACTCAATGATGTTTCCTTCCATTTTTATTTGTTAAATAATTAAATTTTTATATCAGAAATAATTAAAAAATACATAAACCTTTTTAATATTAATTATTTGTAATTTCATATTTTCATATCAGAAATAATTAAAAAAATACATATACCTTTTTAATATTAATTATTTGTAATTTCATATTTTCATATCAGAAATAATTTTAAAAAAATACATATACCTTTTTAATATTAATTATTTGTAATTTCATATTTTCAATTATCAGTTTCCCCCTTAATAAGTCAAAATAACAGTGTAATGTTTTGATGTTAGTTATTATTTTTGATGTTACTTATCCGAAATATCCTGTAGTGGTATTTGGACGTGAAATTGCGCCACCTATAAGAAGGGATCTAGGGAGGATACATAGGCACGTCTATCCTTCGTCTGGCATTCAGACACATAAAAAAGGCAGTCCTGATGCGATTGCGATTGCTCACTTGAAACCAAGCAGCTGTTGAAGCTAACTCAAACATTTACCTTGTGTAAGACACACCCTAACCTGTAACATCCATATGTCGGTCGACGATTAGAACAAAACAGACCCATAATTCAAATAAATCTGACGTTACATTGTCTGTTGTTACCAAACTGCCCCCCACCAGTAGTATCACTTCCCGATAAAGCAATAACTACCAGCCGTACATCTGATTCGTGACCGACAATTAGCCGACAATTAAATCGATAGTCACATCAGACTATCATCTGATATATGGACATTCCACGGATCATAAACACGGAGAGTGGATATCACTCGGGGAGCCATTTGTCGTTCTCTGTCTAATGTTATGTTTATATCGTCGTGTGTAAAATGCGACAGACAGAAACCCGATGGTATCCACGAGATACTCCATCTCTCTCTCTCCCCATAGACCCCTCCCCACAAAACTAGCGCCAGCCGTCCCACGGATCCCGCCATCCCCCTCCCACGCGTCTGGGAACTATAACGTACAATTGAATATCGATTGATGCGCTAACTCGATATTAGTTGATGAGCTATCCGGCTGACACTTCACTGGAGGGCTGCTCCCCAGTGTTAGACCGTTAATTATACTATACGGGGGTCCCCAGCCTACGTACAGACGCGGGGCGTTTAGGGTTGGGACCAACTTAGTGGGCGCGTGTGTTTAACTCTTTCCGCTTTGTTGCATCCCCGCGAAAACTTATTTGTTTTCGTCACACAGCGTCATATCCTCTTGAGAGATAATTCCTCAGCTCCCTAATTTCAGTTTTTGAGAATCACTGCGCCCACGAAAAAGGCACAGTGATTGATGATTCAGCTGTTTCGGTAAAATACAATTGGACTGATATTTGCAAAAATCACATTCACTTACCTCGCTAAACTCAATCATAATCTATGAAACTCACAATTCTACTACATTTATTTAAAAATAATTGGAACTATTTTTTTGGCGAATTACGACAGTCCCAGGACTGTGTGTCTAATCAATGAGATTTTTGCAAATATAATCCAATTGTATTTCTAATTGTGTCTCACTATAATTTGCAGTGCACATTTATCATGGTATCTAGCATTTATAACATTCAATGTTTCGATTTGTTTTTATACTACAGCGCTTCTAAAAAGGGCCACAATAAATCTTGAAATTACCAGAAATCGCCGAATCGATCATGAAATCGATATAATCAAGTGGCTCGATATTATCGATGCAGACTATAATCATTTTGAGAATTTTACGGTCAAATTCAGACGTTGATCATCAAATTGTTGATGACGAAAATACGGTTTTTAGCAATCCTCAATTTAGAAGTTGATTAGAAGTTAATTTTCTTATTTTGAGAATGAACAAAATGCACCTCCAGTCTGTATAACCTGGGCAGCACCAGTTGGCAATCACTCATTACACCAACGCCATGCCTGTTTGCGTGCTAACACACATGACCATTTACGCTCACAATCGTCGATTAATCGAAACGGAATCGACCGCTTAATCGTTTCCCCGATAATCGGGTTTCTTCATAAAGGGTTCAAAATTGTCAGCTGTTTTTTATCAAAAGCGAAGTTCGATGGTAAATGTTTGTGCGCGTTCTACTAATTTCGATTCAATTACCAGTGACGCATTTCATAAAAATGTTCCATACTCTAAAATATGTTAATTTTACCCCCTTTTTCGCGAATGCATTTCGCGCTTGAACAATTCCGTGAAACCTTTTGTTTAAAACTATTGGTCCCTATTAGAGAAATAGCCGTTTCATAGTAAATATTTTCAAGTTATGTTTCTTTGGAACAACACAATGTTAGTAACTTTTCTTTTTAGAAACTATACTACATTCGCTTTAGATTACCCAGGGCTGGCCAAATTTCCAAGTCTGGTAACTTTTCGATTTGTTTCATGTATCTACGAGGCTATAGTGTTCCATAGAAAATGATTAAAATTGGCAGCATAATGGTTTTCCTTCTTAAACTTATTATCAGCAGCATCTTCCGATCGCTGAAGAGAATATCTTTAATCTCGATCGGTGGTTTGTCTAGAGAAGACACAATAGAAATACGAATATCGTATGCCAAAGGAATTTTTCAACAATGCTATACCAAAGCTTTCTAATTGATGGTTCATTGACGGGAAGATTTATTGGTAAATTGTAAACGATCTCTCAACATTAAAAGAACTGCATTCACAAACTCCCATTAATCAAACTGAACGTTTTTGAAATATCAAAATGAATGGTTTGGTCGGTTAGAAAATGGATTGCTAAATGACTGATAGCGTTTGGAGTCGAGTCGACTTTTTTCCTTCTCCCTGGTTGTCAATAACCAGGGTAGTGGCCGATTGCTGAGTACTCTATTGTTCATGACCGTCAATTAGATGTTGTTACGGTCGTAAAACCGGTAGAAGCTACCGCAATCGGGTTATACGAGGATGGCCGACACATCGTTAAATGTCAATTCGGTTGTTGGTTTCGGAGAATGAGTGGTGGACTTGTGTCGTCACGGATCTCGACGATTATTGGATTGTGCAGCGATAGAACGAATCTATCGAATGAAAGTAGTGTATCTAAGTAATTATTGGTCATTTAGATGAAATGAAATGTGGTCCCTGCAATGATGAATGGATGCACATTTTATTTGTCAACCATTAGTCACTCAAATTGGCTAATTAGCACAGATGAGAAAACGACTTTGTGAAAATAACATGCGTAAAAATTGCATTTAATTTTGAATGGGCAAATTAGTACGACCCGTCGTGGCGCAGTTGGTTTATGACGGACTGCAGTTCGGCGGTCCCGGGTTCGATTCCCGGCGC
>JAQGBY010006990.1:0-12336 GCA_034698785.1 Mycogona germanica | reverse complement strand
ATGTACGCATGTCAATAGTGTCATTATCAATGTACGCTGCATTGAAAAATGTATTATAAAAATGTATATACTTTCAGGGAATTAGGATTTACTGACATCAGATGAAATTTATACGATGTTTTTACACGATGCACAATTGATAGCAGAACACTCTGTTATAAAACTGGGTCATTTTGTTGACAATTACTGACAAATAAATAGAGTTATCAATCAATGCTGGTTATCTTTACTATTTCGTTAGAAAATGCACAAGCACATTGTATGTAATGTATGTACATATGTATGTAATTTAGAAATAAACCTCCAGTCTTGGTCGCCAGAAATCAATCAGTCTGCACCCACCTTCCGAACGCAGTCAAAGTGATTAATCTAAGTTTGCGAAGGAACAAGCTAAAAAAAATGCCATTTTCGCTTGACGCGGAAATCGAAATGTGTCCTGCGGCCCGTCACTTATTTTAAACTTTTCTACACCACAAAAAATAGTTTAATGCTCGGTGAGAGGCACGCCTGTCTTTTCGAGCGACAAGCCTTCTTTTTTGTACTCGTAAAAACGTCGGCGAACGTGGGCGATGCTTCAGATACCAACGAGAGCGAATGAGGAGCCATCGAGAATATCGATAAACGCTCGGTAGACTTTGACAAAGGTGCGAGCGAAACCAGATACACAAGTTTAAAAAAATTATTTGGGATACCACATCCCTTTCATACGCATGTCAGACGCTTTCGTCTGGAATTTGTATAGAAAAAATCATTTGACATATTCAAGCGTGAGTTTTCTTTAACTTCCCGTAAACAACACATAAACAAAAAAGGCAACGCGGAAATTTTTAAATAAAAGATTTCCCTAGCTGTGAATTCGCTTTGCATTCACCTTTTCGTTGGTTGGAGGCGGGGAAAAAATGAGACCAGCTTATTTTTCTATTCGAGGATACTTTCACGGTGGCCAGGTTCATAGAAAATGAAGGACTAGTTTTTACAGGTATACAGAGTATGATTTCTGTATTTTTTGTATTTTGTATTTTGTATTTAAACCAAGGTACTCATCAAAGTTCATGCCATCGTTTTCATCCGTCCAATGAACGAACTGATTGAGGCTCCAACTCAGAACCCTCTAATCCGTAGACAGGCGATCAAGGGAATATGTCATATCGCTAGGCACCAATAAAAATATGGAGATTAAAACCAAAATAAACCGATTTAAAAAAAAGATGTCAAAGTACATGTTACAATTACAATTACAAATTTTACCCGCAATCATCCCCCAAGAGAGGGGCCTACGGCAGGGGTCGAAAGACCAGTTGGGGACAGAAATGGATTTATTTTAAAAGGCTCTGGATTTGAGGCTCTGTCAGGCCATTCCACTGTCTACACACTCTAGGGAAATAGGAGTTAAATTATGATATATGAGTCAGTGTGAGGATCTCGGTGGAGGCGCACAAAGTTTGCGAACCGCAAGCCTGGCGGACTTGTTTTGCTGACCTGACTGCCGAATGAGATGTATAGATGCCGACCCGCACAACTGACAGCAGGTAGTCGTGAGCAACGAACGGCCAGAAAGAAGGGGATGGGCGGGGGTAGGAGGTGATGGTGGTGGGGGGGGGGAAAGAATGAAAGGGGGAGGTTGTGGAGGGGGGTGGTGGTATGGCTTTTGGTTAATGGGGCAAGCGACCATCTCGGAAAAAACACCCCCAGGGCGGTGGTGTGGTGAAAGGTCTTGCAGGGAGGTGGGGGAGGCATGGCCAAGTTTGTCCCACCCCGACCCTAAACGCACCGGCTCGACTTTTTCACACACACACCTGCGCACCACCCTTGTAGCCCTGTTTTTATATTTTGCCAACCGAATCGAACCGTTCCGTTAATAATGGGAACCGGGTTTACTAAAATTATTGAATAAACAAGATATGATTGACTGCTGTATTTTTTTATTTGTCAGAAACAGGACAATTTTAGTTTTCATTTATCAATTTGGAAATGGCCCACAAGTGGATTTTGTTTCATACTCTAGTCAAGACGAGACATATAACCGACCTTATTTTTATTTTTATTTTTTTATTCAGTGTGAAGTGTACAAAACTACAACGATAATTTAATGTTTGAAATCATATAACACACTACTTTTAATAATTAATTAGTTAATTAACTTAACTACTACTTAATTTAATAATTTAATATTTTAGACACGATTGAGAAACCAAGATCAAAGCAGCCAAGTGCATTTTCGAATTTATTGACTCGGTTTCTATTTTCCTATAATTTATTATTATCTTTCCATACGAGCAATCAGCAAACTCTCGACGAATTGTCATTGATGACAGAATCTTGAAACTTGAAGACACCAATGGACAAGATTGAGATGAAACAAGAACAAGATTCAAAAGTTGTTAAGTTTGCCGCAACAATTGTGCGACACCATTTTGTCAATAGAAATACTATAAAAAATTATTTATTTCGACGATTCCTCGCCAGTCCTAACATGGGAAAAGACGCAACCCCAATATGAAAACGCTATCATCCCCGAATCTCAATTCTTTAGAGGTGAGGGTCGCTCGCCAGCGACGCGAACGAACCAAAACAAAAAATAAATAAACTTCCGGGGTCACCGTGGGGTCGAAAAGGTTACCGCGAAAGTCTGCCCACCTAAAGACCAGCGCCGTGCTCCATTATTTCGACCGGAGAACGACGGATTGGCTTCTCTCGCCGAAAACGATTTTCATAAATATACACCCTGGCTTTCCCTTGACGGGCACAACACTCCATCACCCTTACCAGGCGCCCATTCTCCGAGCAAAACACCTTCTTTCCTCCCTCGTGTTGCCCTACTTTAAAGAAATTAATCTTTTCCACCAAACGTCTTTCCGAAAAGAGGGAGTGGATAATAAAGGAAGAGGGTTATGAGAGCACCGAGAAACTATCCTCGCATCCTCATATCCTCTTGACACCTAGCATCCTCAACCGAGGATTTACGAGACATGTACATAAAGCATCAATAAATAAAATCTTCACCTTCTCCCGTCGCCTTTCACAAGTTCAAACCCCAACAAAACGTGTACCGGTATCTTGGCATTGAGAAATCGATTTAGTTTGGGTCACCAAGGCGTCCTCTGATTTTCGAACTTGCCAGGAAAATTAACTTCAAAGTTCTCTTATTGACGCGAGGAATAAATTTGAATTATTTAAGAATGGCAAATTTTCACTTGCAGCGATCGTCTCAAAATTGCCTAATGTAACTGAAGCGGATATATTGTAGATAAGCAATTCATCTTTAGGCGCAGAAGTTCATGATCATCAGTAGCACTATTTTCTAATAGCTTTTATACACAATAGACATAATTCGTTACACCCTGCATGACACCAGCCCTCGAACAATGATGTTGGGTTTAATTTCATGTAGCGAACTACCGTGTAATTAGGACAACGCGTCTAATGACTGTGGTGCAAGTATAACTGAGCGTGGTTAATTTTTTTATATAGTTTGTAAGTACTTCTTCTACACGAAGCTCCTGGAGTTTTTACTAAACAACTAAGGTTGGCGAAGGGCAGGCTACATTGCCGAACAAAAGATCTACAACTTTCGACTAACTGTTTCTTTGGTTGGATGTCAGACAAAGAGGGTTAACAAGTGCAAAGCAGTCATTTCTCACAGTTCATACACGTCATTCTTGCATATTTAGCCAAAAAAATACATTCGTTTAAAAATACATCCGTAAACATGCATTTCTTTCGAAATTTGATATAGCCTGAGATTTATAATTGACTCATCTTATACCTTTGGTAAATATATTATCGATATATTCGAAGGACGTCAGACGTCACGTTGCACGTCACTTTCGCAAACTCCTTATTAATGTGTGTGCAATTTTTGATAAGTTAAATAGCAAAATATTTATTCACATCCGTGCCCTGGTTCATGATAACAAAACTAACCCATATGCTCCCACCCTTCGATCTACAGAACATCAAACAAAATGCTATTGAAAACAGAAAACGGAAGGCATATCGCCAAACAAAACAAACGATTAAACCAGGTGAACGCTCCCCCCCCTTCCCCTTCAAAGTGACTTCACTGACGTCAGGTCTGTGTATCAAGCGTCACACTTGGGAGCTCATATCTATTATCTCGAGTGAGGTTTTGTTATGAAGAAAAATGTGGGTCAAATATCCAGTTCTATCGGAACGCTGCACATTTGCATGGAGTTCCCGGTTTTTGTTGGACTCAAGAATGTCACAGTAACAATGAAATTACTACACACTACAAAACGCTATCCCGAGGCGTTTCCAAATCAAACAAGTAACTGTGCCGCCCGACTATATTTGGTTTTCTATTTATTAACAGAAACCAAACCCCTTCAAATTTATATTTTCGTTATTGAATGACTAGTATAATTACTGCTGCATTTTTTCTTTAAAAAAATGCATTTTTCAGATGTTATAACATTTTAAATAGAAAATTGTAGGTTTTATTACAGTTAATTACATGATAAGTGTGCCACAAAAGGTTGGACACCCCTGACCCGGATGTCAATAGCTTGGTAGTGCGATACCCAGATATATTCCAAATTCCAGTTCGCTCATTCGAACGTTCAGAAGTTCACCGATCGTCAAACAGAACTCTCTTAATAGTTCACACTGCCATGCAGACTGACGCGGTTCTACAAATATTACCCGCTTCGATTCATTTTGGCCAAGTTCAACTTCATATACCGGTTCAACTCATTTATAAATAACGCGACATTGTGCTGCACCGGTGCGCTAAACGCTCTACCGATATTGCACTGTATGAACATGCCATGTTTGTTTTGCTAGCATGTCCCTAGTATTTAATAATCGTAAATAAAACTGAAATTCAAACAGTGATGAACGCATCGTCTGACACCGCGTCATTATCATGTACACTGTGAGTCATAAAAAATAGCACCCAAAAAATCTCAATATCTTCGTAGAAAATGCTTAGATTTAAATTAAATTTGACACTTACATAGAACAATAGATTTGGAACACAAATTAATTATAAAATGTGCTCGAAATGTTCTCTGGTGGCCCTGACACAAGACCGAAGTCGACTGCGCCATTCTTCGATTGACGAATCGATTATGGATTATGCGCTGGTCAAGTTCAATCCAAGTTTTCTTAATTAGCTGTTTCAAGTCTTCTATATTGGTAATCTTCGATTTGTAAACCTGCTCCTGGATAACTCTCCAAATTTTGTAGCCCACTGGAAGTCTGGACTGTTTGGTGACCAGTGGTTGGGTTCGATCAACTGTGGTGTTTTCCGTTACAACAGTTCAACTGTTTTTCGAGTACGGTTTTTTGGTCAAAAGTTAATCCCTGTAATATTATCCATCGATCTTAACTCCGGGTTCAACCTGGTTTAATTCCAGTTCGACCGAGTGCGGGAACACCAACAGACTTTCACCGATTTACTAAATGTTGGGCATTTGCGAAGAAGTCTATCAGAAGCAACATCTGTCTTAAATGTTCCTTTCTTTGCATTAAAAACAATCGTTTTGACTGTTTAATGGCGCTGATACTGCGAACAACTTTTCATCTGTGAACCAGATAACATCAACAAGATGTGCAGGATATTTTCTTAGCAGCTGTTGGGATCGTTCCAGTCTGGGCGTCTTAATTGTTGGCATCGGTCAGCAATGTGGGGCGCCACATACGGGAAATAAAATTAAGCTGATATGCAGCGCCAAATGTGCGTGGTAAATTTGAATCTCTACTAATTGAAGTAGAACTTTGCAAAATTTCATTTAAATCGAAGCATTTTTCACGAAGTTGTGATATTTTTAATAGGGGTGCACCTTTTTATGACTCACAGTGTACACATTACAAAATAAATACTAATTTAATAATGTTTCTGATTAAACTGGTTATAACAAATGCAGTATTTCATTCAACCGTGCATCACATCACAACGAATGGGACTTGATTGGTTGTATACACCTGTAATTCTGAGATTGACAAAGGTGCGTTTGTCTCTTCAGATTGTCTCTTCAGATTTGTCCACCTGCGCCTTTTAAAAGCTCTACTTAAAGAAAATCGAATCAATCATTTTTCTTTATCGCATTGGATTTGGCGAGGCTCAGCCTCCCATGGCCCAGTAGGACGAGCCGCCATCGCTGACGTCACGACCACTACACATTTCCGATTGACGACCGGAATGTGCTACGAGTGCCACTGCGAGTCTCGCGTGATGACCGCGATGACAAACTTGGCACACATCCTGCGAGCGAGAACAGCAAACTGCTGTATATTTTTCCAGGTAAAATTTGCCGTTCGAAAAATGAGGTTAAAACTGAATGTAATAGATATCAACAATTTATCAGTGGCTGCTAGCGTGAAACGGCAAGGTCGCCTGTACGTCGCCAACGGGATGGGGGAGGGGAGAGAAGATTGGAGGTTGATGAACGGGGAACACGCGATAACACGTCATGAGCACAAACACTGTTTAGTTGTTGAACATTTAGATTTATGCTTTAACGTAATTGTATAGGTTTTCTTGTCCGTTTTTAGTTGATGGGAGATTTCGTGAAGTTGAGCGCGAAAAAAATGCAGATGTCGGTCGCGTCGAATGTTTTTGTGGTACTGAGGGTGACCTTATGGCGAGGGACAAAAGCATTTCATTTTGTGCTTTCCTCGAAAAATTTAATTTTTTTATGTTTTAGTTAATTAGCCTTGCGCAAAGTTGCAATGTTTTCATTTTTTTCAAAATGGATAAATGGGACACCTTTTGAACTTTCAACGTCCATCGAATGTTGACGCTGCCATGTCACGACATGACAAGTCACCCGCAGTTGGCTATGAGTGAAATTTTGATTTTTTTTTTGGAATTATGGGCAAAGAGAAAAAAAAATTTTACACTATTGATGTCGGATGGAATGGGGTCTCTTAGTCCTCCCCTTTTTTGACATTTGAAATCATTAAAATGGATGAACCGATTAGACTCGAACCCGATATCCTTAATCGCCAGAGAAATTCTGATATCCAGTCAAGAAAATAAGTTTACGATACAAAGAAATATCGTGAACTCGTAGATCATGAAATGCTTTGGTCTTTCTTTCCAATTGAACGAAATCAGCACACAAACATTACTTCTTGGAATCCGATATCTCTGAGAATACCTTGAGGAGACTGGGAAGCGGCCTTCAATGTGGTGGTGGTGGTGGTAGTATTATCAATAATTCGTATACATTTTAGGGTGTGGTGACCGACATGGTCGGTCACACAAACCCAACCCAATTGGTCGAAGAACAACTTCGACTTCCCGAAAGCATGCGCACCATGAGATCAGACATATCCGTGTTCGATATGACGCACCTGAAATCCTCAACTGCTATCAAGAACGATCAAGATTTATTTAAACACGTATATTCGTTCTACTCGTATATACGGATGTGGTCCTGCGAACGTACACCATATATGCAGGTATTATTCCCTCTGTGCACTACAAATACTGATGTCCCAAGGTGGCGTTACATAGAATCAATTTGTTCTTTGTACTTCTTGTTTAATGATTGGACTACCGGCCATCATGCGCTCCAAACGGCGAATGAGGATTGCTATATGAGCGACATCTATGGTTAAAGATATCCGCTTAGCGGCGTGTAATAGTGGCACGCAATCTCTTAAGTCAATAGAGGTCAAGCATATATTGCATGAGGATATTCGCATAATGCACTCACTCAATAACATTTCATTGTCGACATCAAGTGTAAACAGTAGTTCTACAAGCTCTATAAATTTTTTTTATACATTTTTCCAAGACGCTATTTTATGTTGGGGACTAATTAAGAGCACTTTGGGAAAGAGACGTACGCTCCCACCATGAAGTCCCCCTTTGAACACATGTTTTGTGAATTGTCTGAATGGATTCCAAAATACACCGAGCACGAGTCAAGAGGCTTTTCGAATGAGCGTGTATGTGAGTGTGTGTGGTCTGGTTTTGTAACCGCTTGTTGATATGTGCCAGGCCACCGCGAGGGCGGGTCCTCCAAAAGTTTCCTTCGCAAATATTTTCTTTTCCTTAAGTACATTGGACATGATGCCGCCGGCATCATTCGGTTCTTGTTACTGCATGCAGTTTTTTTCAATATATTTTTTGTATTATTTCCCATCACTGTAGTCTCGATACCACTACTGGCGTTTCTGTACCCCTCTTGGTGCTTAGGCCATTATACGAGTTTGATACGTCTTTCCAAATCGTTTCGCATTTCCAAAAGAATAGGCGACCAAAGTAAAATAAAAAAAGAAATGTCTCGAATGACTCGAGCACAGAAATGAGCAGGATTTCCAAGATGACATTCAGACAAGAAATTGGGAGCAGCCAGGCAGTCATTTACAAGGCGCGGATAACATGACCCCCATCGGAGAATTGGTACCAAGCATCACGACCATCAGCGAATGGGCGGGGTGCCACAAACAAAAATTCTAACCTATCGTTTTGACACGAAAAAACATTTTTTTTGCAATCTGTGCGGTGGTAGATAAACCACAGTTCACCTTAAAGGAAGCATTTTTGTAGTCACTCTGGCAAGACGTCTTAATTTCAGATGCCCTTTACCTCGAAGCGTTGTCACCCAATTCTAAGATTTATAATTTAGTTAAACAAAAATTCCTTCGTACAATTATTTTTGCTACCTAACTTTTTTTATTGATGACGCAAGGTTAAAAAGAAGTAGGCCACCATCAAGCAAAATCTTTCTTTTTACAGAAGTCAAACTAAATGCTGTATCCGCCTGTTTGTTGAATGGCCAGGAGATCCACCACAACAAAACAGAGTCTATCTAAAGACATTTCATTTTTTAAAAAACATTTATGCGCGACAATAATAGCCAGTTGCCCACAAAAGCTGCACACGAGGATAGATAAATTTTCCCCATCCTACAAAAGCTAAACTTGAACTAGATCAGAGCAGACACGATCTGCAGATCTCTCATTGCCAACAACATAACAATTCCATGTGACTCAAATAATTTTATTTTCGAAAAAGCATTCCTTTATACCAGTATGTATCTTCTTTATTTTCGCAAAATTGCGACTCTACCTTTCATTGTTTTCACAAAAATCCAGATCATTAGGATAACCACTATGACCTTATGACCTTATAACACAGTGCCTTGCGATCTAACAGAAATCGACGTCATGACGCCCGAACTAAACCAACGACGACGTTAATTTGGATTTTGTGTTAAAAAGACCAATTTGAACTGTTTTCGTCCCAATTGTTGTAATCCTCGTAATCCTCGACGTAATCCCCACTTGTTTGACGAAACTACTTTTCTAAACAGTTTAAAAGACATTTTCCTGACGTCATTTCACCTACTTTGTATAAGTAATGCATCAGCGCAAATATTTTTTTAATAATATTTTGTTCCTGTCCTCAATCTGGCAGAGAAAAACATTGTCTAAAACTATGTCTTAAAAGAACACCGATTCTTGGCGAACGTTAAAGAATATCAAGATTTCAATCTCTGAAAGAATTTCGCAAATCAGAGAGTGGGGCACAAACATGAGCAGAGGCAAATTTAGGGACATCCCACAGAAGTGCAGTGTAATGGCTCCTGTAGGTGCAACAACAAAGAAATGCAACCCGGATCTCGGCTCGCAGGTCAAGGACACCTAAAGGTCGAAACGAATCTGGGGCACGCGTTCTACCTTTACGGATAGGCCGCAGGGACTAAACTGATGTAGCGTTGAGGAATGGGGTTGCGCGGCACAATCACATTCGAGTATACAGTACAGGTACACTTAGATCGCGAGTAGTACTTTCGTACAGGTACATGCCCGGCTCGAGGAAAGGTAGGTGCATTCATTTTCCTGAACTCCTCGTGGCGGTTGCATATTTTCCCTATATGGGCACGCACGATACATGAACAGAGAACTGTTGTTGACTCCATGAAGAGCAATTTTCATATTCAAATAAAATAACATCAATTTTTTGTACATATCGTCACTTGAATTTTATTCAGAGTAAATTTGAACAGAAATAAAATTGTTCCTGTACAACACAAAATCTTTTTTAATAGAAACTATTATGATTCTTTTATAATTGATTTTTTAAAAAAGTGCAAATATTTCTAACGCCGGATTAATAATGTCAATAAATAATTTTCGCTGAGAGTTTCCGGGTAGCTATCCTAAAAAATTATCTCGCGATTCAACTTCTATTTTGTACTCATACAATTAAGACTGAGCAACTCTAGCTAATATCAGAATCACCTCATCGTTATCTTGACTAGATTTCAATTGTTGATGAATATGTATTTTTTCTGTAGAATATATTTTCTCGTTGTTGTCTCATATGATCCCATTCAACTTTAATAATTTAAGTTCAAAACCAAATATATAATAATAATAATAATAAATATAAATAATAAGTGCTGCGAAAATAATTGATTTGATTGATTTGAGTTGACCGAAATCAGTGTTACATACGTGGCATTAATTGTTTCTTGTCCACCATTTGAACCTTAGTCCACAACGTTACTGTCGAGAATCCTGACAGATGATCCAGATAGTCAGGGACTGACAACGGAATACCGACAGGTTCCCAGTCCTGTGGACCAAGAAACAAAAAAAAAATCCCCTACCCCATGCAGCATTGTAATCTTGGTAGGGTCTCGAGTACAATGTACTGTATGTATGATTGGCGCCTTTCAGTTGTGGTCTTCTGGCAAGCCATGTCCACCACCACCACACACCACACACACCTCCATCAGCGGTTAATTCTCTCGCGGCAATCTTTGTCTTTTCCCCTCCCCGTGCCATAATGTAGCCCTTGACCTTCACCTGCCGACCTCATTTCTCCGCTAGGCTCGTGTGGACGCGTTAAAAATCTCTCTCCTCGGCGGCGGCTAGAATATGAAGGAGGAGGAGGGTGATGGTGGTGAGGAGTGACGTTTCGTCTTCGTCCCTTTTCGCTGATTGCGCAGAGGAAGTTTTTCCTCTCTCGCTCTGTCCGAGTGATGGCGAGTGAAACGGATCTCCGGCCTACATGTCGCCTGATAATCCGACATTGACCTATTCTGTGGAGCGCCTAATCTCAGTAGGACGCCATCGAGTCGACCGCGCTCCATTGGCCCCCTTGCTATCAATTAAATGATGGGAATCGGTGCGTCATGCGGAGGGGACCGGATCCTGTTGAGGGGTTCTGTCTGTCCTCACCTTGTTTGTTTTGTTCCAATCAACTGTAGTGAATCGCACTACAGGCGTTCTGTATCCCTCATGGTGCTTAGGCACTATGCGATCGACATTTTTTTAACGCCGGGAATCGAACCCGGGACCGCCGTCGTACAGGTGTCATCTGAACAGGGCGAGCACGATGCCAAGAAGCAAGACCAGTACTTTTCCCCGAGATCTTTAAGATTTTATACGACTTTCCTGAAAGGCGTGTACATAGTTTGATAGTGAAAGAATAATAAAAATGAAAAAGTGCGTATGATTTTTTTAAAAAGTGATCAAGTAGAGAATATTTGTTTTTCAAAGCGAAGCAAATTCATCGATCCTTGTATCAAAGTTGGTGGCAAAGGATAAATAGTTGACAGATCGAAACACATAAAATATAGCATATGTCATGATGTGTCACACACCGCGACATCTGTTATTCCTAATTGGGCGTGTCGTCACACACGGTGTGTGACAAAACGGTAACCACCGGAAACGAATGCACTTCCGGAGGACCTGGTCGCCGTGAAGTCGCGCTTCCTTGTTTGCAATTCTTTGAACCGACTCAAATAGGTGATGGTGTGAAGAGAAAACGTGATTTGATGGACGACAGTGCGACCAATTACACGCAAGCATTAAAATGGCCTTTTCCGGCGCGTCATTTCGGTGGCAAGGCCGCAATAAAAACAGATTTATAAAAATGCAGGAGCACGCTTGGGCGCTTTCGTAATTCCGTTCGCGGGGGGGGGGAGAGCGGAGACACAAGCGGATGGCGTCATGTGGTGTTTGAGTTTGAAAGCGGTGACACGTTAACTTTCGTTATATAATTCAATATTTAATGGTCGAGTCACGAAAAGCGCTCGCTCGCGTATATATGTGCTCGAGAGATCGCATTAGAATATGCTAAGGGATGGGGAGGAGGGAGGTGGGAGGGAGAGGACGGTTTAACTTGAGAGGTTATTGCCACGACCTAGAAAGACACCATGCATCATCACAGGTATACATCAAAGAGCTGGATGTGGTAGACAACGAATCAGATGCGACCAATGTGTTGCTTCAAAGAAACGCGAATGACATCATTTGAGAAACAAAAGTGGCATGACGACAATGCGGAGTGCGGGTTCAGTGTAATTATGGCGTTGCTCACACTTCATAACTCGGATGCGCAAC
>JAQGBY010006989.1:0-12337 GCA_034698785.1 Mycogona germanica | reverse complement strand
AAAATTCCGAAGGTGTCGGCCGGAATCGAAACCGCGATCACGGGTTAAGAGGCGAACGCGCTACCTCTCTGCCACTCGACACCCATTTACGTTAAGATAAAATATTTGAAGTTATGACAGTTTGCTTAAATTTTTTCGCGTCGTATTTTGTCTTATAAACTTAGCGATGGGCGTAAAGAATACCACAATGACGATTTCCAACTCGCGCAACATCGATTCACAGTACCTAAAAATCGTGCTATTTAATTTGATGACAGAGGACTTCCGTCTGTGAGATAAGCGATGCATGATCTGTCTTTGTCATTCAATTGAAATCTGGAGGGTGCGAGTCATCACTCGTTTGGGAGTTGTCCTCTGTTGGGTTCCAGTGGGTTGACCGAAGTGGCGTTGTGGTAAAACGAAGTAGTATTTTCGGTATCGGTCATCTCATGATCCCGATCAAAAACACCCCCATAATTTGGACCGTGAGTCTGACGAGGATATGTGGAACTGCCGTGTTTTGAGCTGGCACGCCGGCAACTTGAAAATAATGCGTAGCTTTTGCGGCGAATGAATAATTAATCGAACAGCGACGGAGCGCGCGTGTGGCGGGCGAAAGCTGAACACGGGACGACGGTGCTTTTGCTTCGAAAGCTTTCTCTAGACGACGACGACGATGACGGCGGCGGCGGTTCGCTGGAAAACATTCTTTTCCGGAGAAGAACAGCGGCGCGCTCCAGCACAGCCGACGATTTTGTTTTTGTGGGTCGCGGTGGGCATGCAGGGGGAATAGAGGACAGGGGTAATGGATGAGGAAACGTCGCATCCTCTTAAGAACCATTCTGTCTTAAGAGTTCACAATTGGAGAGTCGAAGCGCCTCCCCACTGTTATTTTTAAAAAAATAAGCCAACAATGTACTCCTCAATAATGGTTAAGGTATCGGATTGCTCAGTTGAGTAGTTTGGGATTCAAACACCAAATTCATCAGTAGGAATCCACAGTAGTCGGGCAAAGCAGTCCTTTTCCGGGACATTTATCTAATGCCGCGTACCATTTAACCATCTACTGGTAAAGAAAAGAAACAAAATTGCAATGGAGTACGTATTAATTTATATCAACTGTTGTCTTAATCATACTTGTAAAATCTCCTGTAGGGGTAGTGTTTGTTAAGGACCAATAAATTGCACCTTCCTAGTATGAATTCACAAATGGGTGTACGTATAATTCTGGTTGTAATTCCCAAATCGAGCCCATCTGAAAATTGGTTCGTATACTCTGTAGATACGCACTTAATTGAAACGCACCTCAACAAGAATTACAATTATGTATCCTATTTAAAACTAGGTGGTTACCCGATTTAGCCTGGGTTAAGAATAATACCAAATAAAATATTGATTAATTAAACGGTAATTAATTTATCGCTTACGTTTATTGTGTAATATTTCAATATGGTGATCCATGTGCGAAACCATTTTTAAATATTTTAAATCTCTGTTCCCACCTTAACATGAGATTTCTAAATTTATATAATTTAGGTTTTCAAACATTTGGCAATTGAAATATCTTATCGAAAAATAATCGTTAAAAACGTTTGATTAATTTTAGTTATTAGTAATGCTAATTTTTTATATTTTGAAAATATTATTCTGGTAAATAGAAATGTGTGTAGTTGGAATTGTAATCTGGTGTTCTTTGATATCGACAATGTCATGTGTATGATGTGAAGATGTCATATTCTATTTTTCTAGCGAATGGTTGGTTGATTTGTAAGACATTTTAAATGACAAATTTATTGAAAAATACTGAAAATCGAGATTTGACATTTCGATGTTAGACAACTAATGTGAGGAACTATCTGCAGGTATTATTTCATTAAATTTCTTTAAGCCGTTCGTAAGTTATATCCCGAACGAACATTTGTAACTTCTGTTTTATAGAAGATAAGATTATTTGACCTGAATAGTTTTCAGCGTGGGCGGTAACGTTTCAATGCAAGAAGTATTTTTTATATCTAAGACACAAGAAACGGTCTCAGGAGGTACGATGAAGGTAAAAAAAAGAATGGCTCTATAAAACCGTTACCCGAATGTGCCTATCGGTTCACCGGGGGGAAAGGAAACTTTCTCAGTCGTGTGTGCACGTTGGGAACTGCCAATGTTATTGGCGTGCAGAAATAGTTCTTTTCATCACGATGATTGCAATAATGAAGAAAAAGCGCGGCGAGCAAAAGCAACGTCGTCGCATATACAGGTACGAGTAAAAGAAGCGCGGTAACGCTTGCCTTTTGTGTGTAGCAACGGTGACATAAAATCGATGGAATTAAATCTTTGGGGAATAGTCTCGGAGAGACGTTTGACGCGGTATAATCAATATGTTATAACCAAATGTCTAAAGGTGAATTTCGCAGAAATCGAATTAATTTTATTCGGTATTACGAAAGTCTTTTTAAAGGCGATGTCGTACATGAATGGGTGGTGTGAATGGGTGGATGGTGGTTGGATAAATGAAACAAGACCACAGGGGGCTGTTTCGCCGCCACATGGTGGATCAGCTCGGTTAAATCGTTGTGAAACCCAACCACAAGGTGTATGGGCTGATACATATTGAGTTCCCATATATTGCTACACTGTTTTCTGTTAGGGCTTTTTTTTTGGCTGGCCAGCTTCCACCAGGTACCGAATTTAACAATATGTCAGCAACATGCAACTTAGTTCGAAACGTTTCGCTCATGTACACTTGAAAGCTGATTTCGTTATTTTGGGAAATGACAGAAGGATTTCTTCCTGTAAATAAATCATAATTGAAATTACACATAGGCACATAGACACATTATGCCTCAAAGAACTTAAGTATTTGGCGAATAAATAGGAATTGAAGGTCAATTCTCCGTGTAAAAAAAATATTTAAACTACCTTCATATCCAAATTGGAGCGAGACCATAAATCTTATTTCGTGTTTCGCTTGACCGTTTGGATAGAAATTAAAATTTTATGATTCACTGCCCCTGTAAATTTACCCCCGAGAGTGACAAATTAATCCCGTAATGTACCAAAATGATGCCATTTACAGCTGTACTAGGCGTACTATATAGCAATCATTTCTACCAAAGCTCCCATCAACTAGCCCCCTTACAGTACCTATGATGAAATACTCAACATGTGCAGTGCAAATGGTCGAGCGTAGCATATTTTTGCTTCCATACAACTACATAGACCGTCAAACTACTATGGAGTTGAATTTTGACACGCCGCCAATTTATTGCCATTTCTTTATTATTTTGCTATAGATACAAGCGAGCGTAAAGGCTACCGATGCTTTGTTGGCACTTTGATTCCATAAAACTCGAAATTCGAAGTACATCAGTGTAAGCTGTTGGTCCCTCCTCTATACTTCCACCTATATATATATATATACATGGAGTAACCCACTTGCTCACATAATACGCGTTCCGAATGAAAGCGCTCCTGCCGATCGAGGGAGAGAGCGCTCCCCATGAGCATCACTTGCAACTTGGCCAAGAAATACTCCCCCGCCACCACTACCACCGCCCCCCCCCCAACCGCCGAGCCAACGAGAAAAATCTCTCGAACGATCGTCCAGTCTCTTTAGGAGTTTAGAGCTACCATCTCTTTAAGCCAGAGATGGCCGACTGACGGCGCACGCACCGCCGAGGTGAGAAGCATGTGTTTAAAGGGAAACATCGAACAAACCATTGGCCAGAAATTCAAATTCCTTGACCAGAAAAATTGGCAAATAATGAATTTAGAAATATGCGCAGTTGCAAGATTAATTTTTAGTTTTTTCAAACGCTTTACAATTTAAATATCTAATCTGTTTAAAACACAAAAGCATCTTATTCCGAATTTGATAAATAGCTGTCTCAGGTATTAAATGATTTACAAATAGAAAATATGGAAGTATGATTGACAGCATTGGCATCACGTGATGGCGGTAGGACCATTTTGGAGATGTTGAGACGCCATATTTAAATTTTCTGGTGAAGGTTTTTTTAAATCTTTAAATGGCCGATTTATCGAGAAATACTCAAAATTGAGATCTAAAATAACTTGGTGCTCGACTGCAAATTTGAGAAACTCACTACAGCTCAAATAATATTCATATTTTAAAATTTACAATCAACTGTATTCAACCGCACTACAGGTACGTCCAGTATCTCAGGATCTAAATTTTAGAAATCCCGAGCCGGGAGTCGAACCCGGGATCGCCAACCCACAGTCGGTCCCAATACCGACTGGGCTACAAGTCATACAATTTCTTCAACGTAGAAACAGATTAAAACTTAGGATTATGATATAGATAATTGATTTGTAACTATCGTTCAACGATCGAACTATCAAGGAAAAACAAAGGTGCACATATGAAGGTTTTTGAAATTGCGCTTCCGCATAAATTGCTCTTGGAGAATACTCTGGAATTCCATCTTGTTCTTGCCATTACTCATGAGTTACGGAGAATAAGATAATCGTGTTTTATCTGGTGGGTCAAAGGTGTGGCCACCACCGCCCTTATCGGAAGCCGTCCTTGCTGATCGAGTGCGGAGAGGATTCGCTTGGTGGCGCTGGCGTGCGCGGGCTGGCGACAATCGATCGATGCCAGCACTAGAACAGGAGGAGCACAGGAGAACGGGTTGGTGGAGTGGAGGAAAGGAAAGAGGAGGGAGGGGAGAAAACAGAGTAAGGAAGAAAAGTGGCGGCAGGGGCGGGCGACTGATCGGAATAACAACTGAGCAAAGAGTGTTCTCGACGCGACGGCGGAAACCGAGCGAGCACGCACGACACGCCCCCTACCGGCGCGGGGGCAAAGTGGAAAGGAAAGGTACAAACCACCTCCCCACGCCCACCCCACCCCATCCCCCCATCCCCTAAAAAGACACGCAGTGCATGCTGATGCTGTTTCTGATGTCGTGCCGGCCTCACGCGTGTAATGCCGGAATCGAGTGCCGAGCCGCGTTCCAGCACGCACGCATATCCCTTCACCTCCATCACCCAAAGCCCACTTTCAGTCCCCCCCACCACCACCACCACCACCACCCGTACCCCTCCCACCCCTAACCGGTCCCTCCAATCCTCCAACAGCCGAGCGTGAGCCGCATGTGCCGATCTCATTCAAGCTGTCGCTGTTCGGAAATTGAATTCGATCGAGCATTGTCCGCCGACGGCGCTGCTATCGCCTCCGCCGGCGCGCGTGAGCTGTACGTCGTGTGCGTGCGCTCGCGCGACACAGTCGGCTTGTCGCGAGATCGGCTGCGGCGAAGAGTGGCCGCCTCTGGGGGGGAGGGGGCTCTTTTGATAAAAGCGACGCCCTGGGCGGCGGTTAGGATTGCTTTCCCACCACCAGTCTCCTTCCGCCTTAAGCGCCTTTAAAAAAGTCTCAAGTATTTCGAAAAGATATTTTGTGAGTTTCTCGACAAAAATATTTTTTTTAAGAATAAGTAGTGGACTACCCGACGGTAAGAACTCCTTTTCGTGTGAACTATTTAAAAACTAACAATAGAAGAAGATCGTCTGGGTTATATTCAATAAAAATCGGGGTTGTGCCCGTCAGTTCCCACGGGTTTCTAGTTTAATTTATCATCAGAGTTATCGCTAACGCTCGTTCGTCTTTTTCGTTCGGTCTGTCCCGGGCACAACCCCCATTTTTATTGTATTTAAAAACTATTAGCGATTTTTTTTTAATTCACTGTAGTGTAGAACACAACAGAACTTTCTGTGCCCCTCTTGGTGCTTAGACACTAAGTGAGGTGGGGCATACTTTCACCAATTTCCCGGGATCGAATAATCGAGAGCCCGCGCCGGGAATCGAACCCGGAACCGCCGAACCACAATCAGTAGCTAAACCAACTGCGCTACGACGAGTCGTACCTGTATTTATACAAAGCCTCATCACGGTAATGTTTGACATATTAATACTGCGAGTATTTTTAATTTCTATTAATTAAAAATATTAAATTGAAAATACTAATATGGTATATTGCACAGAATTTTATTAAAACTAGGTCTATATTAGACTTAAATTGATTTAAATCACCAATTATAGTCGACATTATAGTTTTGTTGAGAATGGTTCGGTTATCACATTCAAATATTCTCACCAGGCTTGGAATACTGCATATAAAAATAGTATTTTTGCGTTACCATTTTTAAAATAGTTTCATTTTCTAATCACTAATTTCAACGAAAATAATTCCAGAAGATTCGTAATTTTTAAAGTTATTTGTCTGAAATCGAACATTTAAATTATTTTTTAAGCTATTTGCCGAAATATAAAACATTGTGCCGGGCAAGCAGGAATCTGAGGCGAGCGAATACATGTACTATGAAAATAGAATAATAAATGGCAAGTTGTGCCCGGGACAGCGCCGGAAAAAAAAGACGAACAGAGTCTTCGAGAAATTCTGACTGATAAACTGACTGCAACTAACTGTATTTGACGAGATTCGGTGCTGTCCCGGACACAACTTGTCAAGACGTCCTTATAATCAAGACGTCTTCATAAAGAAAGCATTATAAAGTGCACTGTGTGATTGCCTCGCAACACGGGGCAGCATCACACGCGATACTTATAGATTCTAATCCTCGTACTCTGTATTACGTCAGTTCGGCGCACCTTTTCCTTGCCATATGTGTGATGTCAGCAACTCGCTGGCGACAGTGACCACCTCGTTAATGCCGCCTATTCTCGTAACAGGTTCAGTCGTTCATAAATTTAATTGGATACTTCTCTGTGAAGAATATTATCGTTTGATGATAGTGCCGCAGAATTCGAATGAGATTTACCAATTGATCGGCATATATTTCTGCGCTATGAGCGGAGGCCCGAGACTGTCCACCAGGAAGTATGTACTTGCCGGTGGCGCGAGCGTTTGTCCAATTCGTGTGTTTTGTATGTAGTGCTGTGGTGACATAGAGAAGAGGGGAGGGGGGTGGAGGACGCCTGTGTAATTGGAGTGGGCATGTGTCCACCTTCCCACTGACGTTGTAATCATTTTCGGCAGTCGCGTGTCTGCACTGATTCATATTATTTTGTTTTTAAATATTAATTAGAAAAGCGAGTCGGTGACAGCTGTGTGCATGCCCATGCTGGTGACTCAGATTTGGTCTATTCGTTGCTGAGATACGACCATGAGTTCCGATTTCTTTTCCATTTCACGTACTCGTAATTCCGTCAGTTGTCGAAACTTTATCCTCGAATATTTACAAGATGGATTTTTGTGTCACAATACCGGAAAAATGTGCTTTTCATTCATGAAAAGTCGATTTCCAATTTGACCGCATATAATAATCGCGCAATTTCTGTTGCCCAGGGTCTGGATTTGATCCTCTAATTTTTCGCATCCTGGCTGCGATCGGTGTGTGAACGAGCCGGAAATTGTGAATCTGATTCGAAAAATGCCAGAGATGCTGTGTACGTGGTCCGTATTCAACGTTCCAGCTTTCCCTTGTGGCCATCAAAATCCCGGTGTGCTGGGGTAGCGTAGCGCCCTCCGACTGATAGTTTTCCAGCAGTGCACGCTTGCTGTGAGTGATTGCTGGCGCCCGGCGCAGCATCTCACCTATATTGGGGGATTTCCTGTGTAGTTCAGTAGCTCCACTCGTTCAAATTTATGTTGCTTCTTCTCGTATGAACGTCGCCCGTGAATAGCCGACAATCAGTTGATTTTATCCCACGACAGTTCTATGGTTGTGAGAGGAGGCGATTCTCGGTCAGATATGAAGTCTATTTTTGACGTTTATTCTACTGCTCCCGGCAAATTCAATTAAATTCATTGATTGATAAACGCGACATCAGAGTGCAGTTGTAATTGTTTTTTTTGTTGGAAAAACAGCATCGTACGCTCGTATATTTAATACAGAGTAGCCATCGATCATAGGTCTGCCTCTTAGAAACACATATCTCTAAACATCCGTATTTTTATCGCGACATCAGACGCACACGACGATAGTTTCTCTTTGGTGAAAAATACATGGGGGGCATTTTCTTTTCGTTCTTGACAGTAGAATAGTTTACGAATGATTAAGAACATTACATCTCCCAATTTCTTTAATTTACGCAAGGTTTGTTTTTGCGCGAGGCACCTTTGACTATGCACCGGTGACTATTCAACTGGGAAAAAACTTATTTAAATTAATTACGTTGTGGCAGCAGATTTTCTGCAGATTTGCTCGTTCATAAAGAAGCAAATTGGAAAAAGAAAACCTGAAAGACAAACATCTTTTCAATACAAAATTCTTTCAAACTACAGTGTCTGTGTGAAGAGCTCTTCAACGAAATATAATAAATAATGATCATAAAAATGATCATAAAAATGAATAATAAACGTGAATAATGAATGAATGGTAGTGCCACAAATAATATTCGGTCAATCTTTAAAAAATCAGGTGTTACATCCAAAGAAAGAAGCCATACTTGTCTTGCTGCAAAAAAAGCTCATATAATAGAGGAAATATATCTTCTTATGAAGCAAACAAAGACAAAAACCGAACATGTAACAACGGCAGTCAGGTGAGAAGACGACCAAAAAAAAAAACGATTTAAAAATCGCGCAACAGACAAAAATGGAAAGAGAAAAAAAGAAATCTCGACACAATCTTGTCCAGGATTTGACAGTAAACTCCGCGGTCCGCGGTTGTAGATCGATTTTTTTAAAAAACAAAAAACTGGCGCTCCAAGCGGGAAACTTGGACCGGGGCAACCTTATAACGGGAAAAGCCGAATAAGTACGCACGGCTGGCTCAATGGATTTACGGCAGTTTGGCCTGCGGCACGGCGTCCGACCGCACGGCATACGCGGACTCACTTTTCGCCCGTTTCCCCGGAGACCGCATCGGCCGACGCCGCTCCGTCGAGCATTTCCTCCGGCCCTACTCTATCCATCTCTCCCTCTCGGACCACGGATGACCCCCATACAAACACTTTATACGAGTATACGTCGACGGCTGGCGAGAACAGCCTCGTCGTCTCCAAATATCTTCATGAGCGTCGAGACCAACACTGACCAATACATAAGATCCATCCGTTGGATTCACGAGTATTCTTAATATACACCGGACATTTAAAAAAATAAAACGCAACCCCCAGTTCAATGAAGAAACATCCCCATTCTATGGATGAGCACTTGAAAAACCGACTTGGAGTTGGTGAAGAATTAAACGAGAAGTTGGGTCTCAGTACGAAAGAAATCGATTTCGGCCGAACCACTCAAATCTTATCTGCCGTCTTTTGAGAAAACGGATTTTTAATTTTTCGGTTAACATCAAACATAATAAGGCGCATCTGTTGGCTAAGTCAGCGAAAGATGGGGAAAACAAGATACATGGCGGCGTCCCCAGTGCATTGGCCCACACAAAACCATATCGGGACCGGTGTACTAGTATAATTCCTAGAAAAATTCGTGTCAATTCTAGCAAGACCTTGTTTACATGTTGGCGCCCGTGACGGCGGTCTGTACCAGAGAATAACAGATGGTGCGTTAGCCGATCCAGTCACCAGTCTTGTTTTCGTACATGTAAAACGGATTGTGTTGCTCTCAGCTGGTTTTACTCTTGCGTAGAATCTCTCCCTGATGATACCTTTTAAAGTCATCTATTGCCAACTAACGGTCTGAAGTTGAAAACAAATGTCGTTACATTTCGGGGTGCATCGGCTTTTCGTCATATGTTTAAACAATAACGTTAAGAATTTTCAACGCACAACAAGCGTTAGTCGATATGTTACAAAGTTATTCGCTAGATGGCGCTGGTTAGGTAGGTGGCTTGTAATTGGAGTAATTTTTAAATCTGATAACAAATAATGGCATAAATGTCGTTTGCATTTTTAAATCTAAATCAATGGAATAACAGTTTGAAAATTTAATTTTGAACGCTCTCCATACCCCAGGGAAGAAGCCCTTAAGAAATTATGAGGGGGTCAATGCTGCGACATCACACATGTCAGTCACTTCGACCCGACGTTTGTTACAGACTGTAATTCCAAAATGTGATCAGTATGCAGTTGACAACGTCAATCTCAGGTCGCAGGAGGGCACGGAATTATTTCAAATTATAAATTTACTTACCATAAGAGCTTCCAAGGGTCCCCGGGCTATTCCATCAAATAATTCAGAAAAAGCATTCTCTTCACCGAAACTGTAATACGCGTCCGTTCAATGTAAAAGACGACTTCCTGAAATATCTCTTCCGAGGTTATTATGTCATCCAAACGACGCTTGCAAAAGCATCTTTGGCAAATTAACATTTTAATAAATCAACGTTCTTTAAACAGCCGAACGACATTGTAAATAGGATGATGAGATAATTCGCCGAGAGTCTGTTGTTTCAGAGTATATAATCAAACAGAATCTTCTGTAATGTACAGACCGTTTAAGAGAGTGTGTCAGACCAGTGACGTAACGAAAGGGCATGCACAGGAAAGGCTTTTAGGGGACATGTTGTGAGGTGTGAAAACGGAAACACCTCTAGGCCCAAATGTGGAATTTCGGATCAGCCATATGGATGTCGCTGCAACCGTTTTTGGCCATTGACCAACCAAGTAAATTAGTCAGAGATAAGTTAATCAGTCGCGAAAACAACGTTGATGAGGTGAGATAAGTGAATTAGTTGAGAAAAGTTAATTAGTTGGGGGAGAGGGGGAACAAGTGAACTAGTGAAAAATTTATCAGCTTAGAGAGGCGAATCAGTTCGGACAAATTATTAAGTTCGAATAAGTGAATTAGCGGAGATTAACAAAATAAAGAGTGGTAAGTGGATTGGGCAGGGATTACTCAATCGGAAAGATAAAGAGACATGTGTCACATTTTGTTTAAACTCAATTTACTTAATGAAAACAGTTCTCCCATCAAATTTTCCAGAGGCGCTCTCACCAAAGCGAATGGTGCAGATTTTTGTGTTGGTATTCGCACGAATGCGTTTCATTAATGTCCGACTATAAACTATATTTATAGTGTGGAGCGGGGATTTTGAGTCTGTTCATTTTACGCGACAAAAGCCCCGGATTCCCGGAATCACTGGCGCGAACGGCGTGGCACGGCATGACGCAGACGAGCTCACTTCGTCGGAATCACGTGACTCTCTCGCTCCCGGCTCGCCCCATCTCCCCTGCGATCTTTTCCGAAGGGAGTTAATATATATTTTTTTATTTCGATATTTTATCTGTGGCGTCACTGCATCATTACCTAGAACCGGATTTCGAGTGGATTCATTTTTCCAACTACTTTTGACTGTATAGACTTCGACAAATACAGTACATCGTCGCATGTACATTTTTTCATTTGTGTCACGGTATCTGATGTTCCCGAGTACATCAAGAAAGCATAATCGAAATTCGGTTAAGAAAGTGGTATTCCTAGAAAATTTGGTTATTTAGAACATTAAATGGAGCCGTTGCATTAGAAATTCAATTTCATGTCCTATCAGATAAACGAGCACCGAGTCGAAATTCGCACAAATAGTGCAACCAAGCATATTCAGCTAGACCAGACAACATACTCCTCATTTTCTGTGTTATTGGACTTCATAAAAAATATATACTGATGAGCATGAAGATTCTAATCGGATAATTTGCTGTAAGTGTTGTGCTGGAAACAAATAATTCTTGAACGTACGTCGTCGTAAAGGTCACAACCTTTTCTTAAATATGTTCGGAAGCAATTTCAATTACAGACAATCGAATTTAAATTTGACAATAGTAGTGAGGCATTCAAGATGACATCCTCGGGGCGAAATTGAAGTAGTCAAATTTGGCATATCATCTTTCTACTTTAAAATTCTGTATTTGATTCGAGATTCCACCAATTCTAAGGTCATTGCAGATTATTTCAGGTATTTGTGCTGTTGCGTTCATATAAAATATTACACAAAATATAAAAGTTCACACAAATATAAAAGAGTGTATGGTTTCAGGGACGAGTTACAAATGTGAGCAGTGTAACTTTTTACGTCACAAAATCAAAGGTGATTGTGAACTTTCCAACTATCGGAAACCACGCTACAGTGATAATCGTGATAATCGTGACAAAATTCGTTTTTGTTCGTGTTGTTACTATCAATAATTTGGAATAATTTCCATGTTTTATGGTCACGGACGAAACCGGGTCCAGATACAGTCATGAATTTCAGATTTTTAAAGGCTTTCGATTATTTCTCGTCTTGGGCTAATTCTTATCACTCTCATGTTTATGACTTTATTATGAGCTTTTTTTGGGGCATAAACACAATTTTTACGATTCCTATACTTTGTCTCGCGTACTACAATCTCAGCGCCACTGTTCTAGTGTATAATAGTCGACTCGTCTCAATCTCCCACCACCAACCACCCAATTCATCCACCAACTCGTTCTAG
>JAQGBY010006988.1:0-12339 GCA_034698785.1 Mycogona germanica | reverse complement strand
CTGAGATATTTGTTAAGGAGGTCCAGAACTAGAACTAGAACCCCCCAGGAGGCGACCTGGTCATTTTGCCTAGCCCAAGCTTAGTGCCTAGCACTAACCTACCTAGTGCCTAGTACTAGCAATTGTAGTGGCTACCTAGGTAGGGATCTTTAACGTGTACATGACATCGTACAGGCACGGATCCCACGGCTTTACTTCCATTCCGAAGGAAGGCGCGTTAAGGAATTTCTTCTAATTCTCGGATTCGCGGGGATTGGAGTTGTAGTCAGGAGGCAGCTCAACGGAAGACCTGCCGAGCGTGGAACCGTCAATTATCTCCGTGTCTTGTTGCCCCATCTCTTTAGGCTGTGAAAACATTGCTAACGACAAAGTATATTCAGGCGTGAAGCGACTGATGGTCTTTCAAATGGCTCGTAAGAATATTTACACGTCTGTCTTATTGCTGTGACTACAATGCGTCTACTTTTACCGTTGCCATTGTCTAAATGTAGACTTCCAGCTAAATTTATTCGCTAGCTAACATACTTAAGAGAACACTAAAATGTAGTTCCAACTTCGCTGTTGCGACATAAGCAATAGGTAATTTTTTATTGCGCAAATCGATTTGAGTGGCGTGACGCTGACGTCATTTTTTTCCCCGTGTTGAAGGTTTAAGCTCGTCTCGAATCGAATTGTCGGGGGAAAGAACATGTCGGGGGGAGAAAAGAAGTGAGAATGCAAATACTCTAAGGATGACAATGTACACGTTGTTCGTATTCTTGTGTCCACTTGTTTAGCTGCGGGTTGCTTTGCGTTAATTAAAATTTGCGTATTTATTCGCCGGCGGTAACACCACACACACACACACACATATTGCGTTTTTTGCATGTTCATATTAATTAACGGTGGCTTGGTGCAGAGCTGTGAGCGAAATATGAGCTGAGCGATATTAAATAAACTTGCCCATAAATAGTGCGCAAATTGTGTGAAGGAATCTCGTTTGTTAAACAAGGTTGGGAACCCTTTTTCTGCGAAAGAGAATTACTAAAAAAAAAAATCATTTCATTCTGTAGTGATATGCGCAATAAATATTGAATATAAAATGGTCCTTTTGAGCAACCAGACCTAAAATTCACAGCTATCTCTGAAACTTATTTTGTTGCGCAGTGGCTGAGAAAGAAATTTTCTTACATCCAATGTCTCAAAGCACAAACATATCTCTCAACTATAGGCATGCGCATATAGAGTTGTTCTAAAATACATGAAGCTCGAGATCGGGCAATTGTTTGGGACTATGTGTTAAAGAAATACATGTAGAAAGAACGTTCCATTATAAGAAAAACTGGTTTGAAGGTAGGCAACAGAGCTTTTTATTAGACATTAGTTTTCGTCGAATTTTTTCAACCCGGTTACTTTTGGTACATCAAATTTCTCTTAATCGTGGACAATGGTTTCTGACTACATTGTAGAATTTGGAAGTTATCGAGGAAATGTAATGAACGAGGCTTGACTCAAGTGTGGGTTCCTATTTGCGCTTACTTATTGCGCAATATTGCGAGCCGTTTTTCTTCATTTTTTTTCTTTTGCCTCTGGGGAACTGCACTTTCTTCTGATTGTAATTCTGGTTGCCAAGGTGAAAGCCATTGCCAAGAACTCCCTGCAGGTTCTGATCTTCACTATCAGGCCACGTCCAGAAAGGCTCTTCTTTTAATTCGTGGTCAAGAGAACCAACCATCTACTGAAAGATTTTTACGAAAGACCACGTTGCCCAAAATCTGGAATTACTTTTAAAAAAATTATGTCGGGATTATAATGAAAGTCGGCGAAAAATTATGTTTTCATTCCTGAGACTCCTGAAGCATTGCAACATTCCATTCAAAAATGTCACTTGATAAAAATTGGTACACAAAAATGGGCGTGTTTTGTAAATTGCATTTTTGGGTCTTCGTGTTTTCTAAAAATATTTTATTTATTTATAAAATTTTGTTCATTTATAATGTTTAATGCTCAAAATAACATTTACACATAGCAATTTTTCGATGTCTGAGTGTAATGCTTAATATCCAAAAGTTCTGTTTCTGAGTTAATTAACTAGTTTAAATTGGGTTTTATTGGTGGAATCCTTGGAACCAGGCACTAGCTTCGATGCAGACCGTCACTCTGAGTCACGTTTAGTCTTCGTCACTTAAAATGGCTATTCGACTCAAAGAACCTTCTGGACTCGGCAGCACAGTTTGAAAAAGATTTTCTACAAGATAATGCATGACCGCATACTTCTTTCAAAACAATGTTGCTTATACTGATAGATGTACAACAGTATTTAGCCCGGTTTCGTTCGGCTGTTCCCGTCATTGCAGCGAAAGGGTTTTTTTTGTAAAAATCTAAAACCCGAAACGTCTAAAAAGATATTTATATGTAATCTCTTCATAACGAAAATGTATTTTCATCCTATCTTATAAATACTACTCCGATATATTCATTTTAATAATATAATTAGAAATTCGGAATACAGTGAGGATTTCATTCAATGCATTGTGCCGTGAGCCTTATCAGACGTATTTAAAAAGAAAAAATGGACATACTTTAATATAGAATACATTTGACAGTTAGCAATCTACTGCAAAGTGATTTGAAAGGGTTGTTGGTGTTCATGTACTAAATTTTTAAAAAATGCAGGGTGGAGTTCCGGATGCATATTGGGCACCAATTGTATTTCGACTTACCTTCGGAATGTTGACAACAGTGTTTGAAATTACTATTTTTCAACCTTACTCCTCTGCTCTAATTATTCTCCAATAACCGTAAACACATTTGCACGATCATCAACTAAACAAGTCAATTCTATGAAATGAAAGGTGCTCTAATGGGAAACGTATTGTGTCAAAAGGAATTAAGGATTTTCCAAAAGCCATAGATACATTCTTTAGTCTGTATGAACCAAATCTTGTCTAAACCTAAATCGAACACCTATTTTATAACTAAAATGGGGGGAAGGGATTGCTGGACTACAATTAGAAATTCGGCAACGAAGATAGTTTAAACGTAGAAGGTAACATATTTTCTCGACGATAAATTAAGAAAATGAAAATTTGCGAAACACAAAAGACAAACGTAAGAACTCATCCAAGACTTTGGTCATTACCCAATACATTTTAAAAATACCAAGGACATTTTTTTTACCGTATTCCATCAATTGCTATCAATATCAATTAATTAAGTCATCAATTGCTTTCGGAGCAACCACGCTCCTCGTCAGTTGAATTCGAGAATGGTGTGCTATTGCCACGTCCAAAGAAAATTAAACAAGTAAAGTCGAAAAACGGGACGGGGCTTATAGGTTGGTTTCAATTAAAATGATGTGATTCTATTCAAATACATTTCGTCTGAATTTGAATAGAATCACAATCGCTCCAAATCAAAAGTCATAGTCAAATACACTGTATAATATTTCTGCAAGCTTGTTAATCGAATTTTAAGAATCCTTCAGGGTTTCGTTTTATGACGTCCATGAAGCCTTAAAAAAAATATACTTGACTTCGCAGAAGAAGAAAAAAACAATGTTAAATTAAGAAGTAACCGTGATCCACAGTGTGTAATCTTCTATTTCAATACTCTCGATGAAATCGTAATTTTGGAAAGGGCTCTCAGGAGGGTTAAACGGGCCATTGGTTTTCGCTCGACTTTTGTGGCTGCTCACCGAGTTGTGCGTCGGTGGGGTTTGTCGCTGCGTTTCGCCAAACGCGAATCAATAAAGTCTACCTTCGAATTTATAGCCCGACGCTGTTATTGAATTCTGTAAACGCTCGCAGGTCTTCGTCTGTATTTTATATACTGGATATAGGCGACACAATATCGCCTCCGGTCGAACCCAGGTGCGTGCGTTTGGAGAACCCCCCCTGCGATGCAAGATGGTGGTGCGACGCGTTCGTGAAAAATGGTATTACATATATTCTTGTTCAGAATTTTTTTTAGTACCGTTTGGGCAAACAAAAGTTAGCACTGTGTATATATATATATGGGGAAACAAAAATAATCTCTTATCTCATATCATGTTTTTTTTTTGCTTTTATGTGCTTTTTACGTGTTTTCCCAGCTGTTTTCTCTCGATATTACATTTCTATACCATTTGTTTTTTTTATCACTGTACAAGCGATGAAATATAGAGCGCAAAAATCTTTTCTGGAAGCTCTTCTGTGCGCATACGTGATTGCCTCGTATGTTGCCGTTCGGAATTTCATCGATTTTGTCGCTACATTAAAAACACTACACCATGAATATCCATGGAAGAAATTCTTGTGTAGGCAAATGTAGCATCAACCAAACCCGTAGCAAATATTGCGTATCCTGTTAGTATAGATAGGAATGGATATGAAATTCCGAAACGGCTGCATAATTATATTGGAATATTCATCGAGTCAATATTCAGTAATTTCATTTGAACTAAAACGCAAGATGGGGCTCATAGTGCTGCTGATAAACTACTGTATTCACAATGGTCATGTTCTAAATGTTGCCTAGTCATGTGACGATTTATTTGACAGCAATAGTTAATTAATAATAATATTAATTAAATTGAATGTAGCTGATTAAAAAATATATTGCGCATCGTTATTCAAGGCGTCTTAATTTGAATTCGTTTTTACATTAAAGAGTTGTCCCCCATTTTAAGATTGCGCTGATATCAGTACTTAACCAGAAATCGATAATGGCAATATTTTTGCAAGCTCCAACGTTTGATGTGTTTTTGATTAAGGAAATTTGTTAAGAGCATTAGGTATTCTAGGGTCTCGTACATGGAGAGCCCGATCTCGTAAGACGGTGAACAAAATGCATTTTTAAGAAGAAGTGGAACAATTTGTTTTGTTATTTTCTGCAATGTAGGGATATTGGGGTTTCCCACGTGATGGTCATCATGGTGGTCTACACCAACTTGGCAACATCTGCCGTAAAAATCAGGCACCAGAAATGAATTATTAGAGCAAACAGAGTTAGTCCCATCGGGTGACTTAATTTAAACCGTCTCATGTAACAGTGCAAGCCTTTGACGTTGGCAACAACAGTTTTGTAGGCAACAGCGTTTGCTGTGTTATTGATTTTTGGAGTGGTACTAATACTGTTATATTAGACGTAACATCCACGAAAGCATCTTAAAATTTAATGCATCCTTCTTTGAAATCATTAAATTTTAATAAGCTCTCGAGCAGATACCTGATAGTCGGCTTAAAATATGAGTCGCGTCTGAAACGAACGCAATACTCCTATGAATGTTAGAAAGAAACCTCCCAATCTCCAGAATCTTGAGTCACACTCTGAAATTCAGGTTTGGCTGAATGAATTAAATTATTTGTTGTATTCGAACTTTGAAGTTGTGCTCCAGATTGAATGTCTAAATAGTTTCGACGGATCAACCGCTCTGCAGATCAGCCGAATTTCAGGTGGAGCATTCGAACTGGACGATACACACCCAAATTATTATTATTATTATAGAAATGATGCAGAAGGCGTTTCTCCGGTTCAATGTTGTGGAGATAACGAATTTGGTTTTGTTGTGCTAGGAGGGATTGGAAAAAATGGATCGTGAATTGCAGTTCGGTAATAGGCTTATGTTTGATGTCAGAACGCACTTTTGCGTTTTCGTTTGTTGCTCGGGATGACAAGCACGCACTCGAGGCTTAATCTCAACGAAAAACGAAACTTCATCATCAAAGCCGGATCTTCTCCGTTTCGCTCGCCGCGACTGGGGGAGAATCAGCGCGCATGACGTCGTCATTAAAGTCTAGCGGAAGCGCGTCAGATTCCTTTGTTTTTTCGCGATTATTGTGTCGGCTTCAGAAATACGAGTATTAGACCATACGGTTGCTTTTGTTTGCTCTCTGAAAACGCTGGACCAATTATAAGTTGGGGATTCTACCGCGGTTAACGAGAACGTCAAGTTAACAATGTTGACGTTGTGGTTCTATACAGTTTGTATTTTAAGTTTGCTCTGAAATATATTGTTAGGTACACGGTATAAAAAAAAACTTCCTTTTTCAATTTTTGGTTATTGACGAAAGTCTTGGTTGAGTTCTTGATGTTGTGTTTTCGCAAATTTCAATTTTCTTTATTTATCTTCGAGAACATTGTTTAACTTTCTTTGTTTAAACAATCTTCGTTGCCGAATTTCTGATTGTAGTCCTGCAATCCCCAACCATCTGAGTAAGTTATTTTAGTTGCTAGATTTACAATTTTAAACCGAATATTTAGTGATTGATGTAAATAACGTCTTAATAACTCGTTTATTAAGTATGGAATTGTTAATTTTATTTTAAAAAAATTGTTAGTTTAACGAAATGCTCCTGTAAATCGCACCACGATCTTCAACTATCAATGGCAATTGTCGTCAACGGCACACTTGGTGGTTCAACCCGGGACTGTCAAAAATCGCACTTTGCCATCCAAGCCATACAAAACACCTTCACATCGAACTAATAAACCATTGTGTTACATTTAATCGTGATCATAAAGTGTTTCGCGTGTAGAAATTTGAAGAGAAGACGTTGATGGCGTTCATGAAGTGTTTTTGTCCTCAAGGATAGATTTCTGGCGATGAAATCGCGTATTGTCAACATGGAGCGCACACTCTGGCGCTATTTCATCGACATACGGTGCTCTCCTGAAGCAGTCATTATTCTCCGAGATGAGCTCGCGCATCAATGTCTCGCTGTGGTTGTTGACTGATGCTTTTTTTTTCTTCTTTTCATCTCATCTGTGCATGTCGTCAACATACCAATCTCGATATCCGCTCCAGCATCGTTCTGCTCGCTCTCTCACTCTCTCTCTCTAGCGCTACAGATGCGAAGCGATACGGGAGCGCTAGCGGAGCGTTGTTGGCGAACATCCACTTGTTCCCCCCACACTTCCTTCCCCTTCACTGAAAAGACTAAAGTAGTTGTTTTCCCGTCGATCGTTTCATCAGCCGCGGATGGGTGAGTCGAATTCGGCTGGTGGACTGGACGAGCGGCGGAAATTCCCTCAGGAAATACAACGAACGACATTCAACACAAAATGCAGGTTTTCAGATTCGAATCCCCGTCTGGGCAAATCAATCCATACAATTGATATCCAGCCTGATCTAAATGATGTATGTGATTCTGAGTTCGCACACCGGTTCGGATTCAAAGAAATGCTTACTTAGTACTCTTCAGCTATTTCTTAACTAAAATTGTTTGATGCGAATCGTCATCGTCTTATCTGTATAGCGTCAGTTCCCACGGTTTTCTAGTTTAATTTTTTCGTTTTAAATAATAGATTACTATTATTATATTGTATTAGAAGAGTTATCGCCAACTCTCGTTCGTCTTTTTCGTCCGGTCTGTCCCGGGCACAACCCCCATTTTTATTTCTTAACTCTTTAACCGGTCAATTGATTTTCAGACCCACACATTCTGCCACACATCATTAATATTTAAAAAACTGATACCCCAAAACGTAAACAGTTACAAAAGAAGCGTAACAAAAGGTTGTTTTTCAAATTATTTTTGAGATCTCACAACGTAACAGTTTTGGACTAGCCGACAAAAAATGCGTAACGACAAACCGTTACATGCCCAAACCCCAGGAGACAACCTTGGCCATATTGCTTAACCTAGGCGTGCTGCCTAGGGGATCATTAAAGTTTACCCGATATCGTATAGACACCGTATTACTTCAAACCCCGAAGAAAGATGCGCGTAAAATTGTCTCTCGCCCGAACAATTCCGGTCGGAATTGAACCAGCGATCATGGGTCTAGTATTCCGATGCTCTACCCACTAATCCTCACGACACCTCAGCGGCGCGGCTGATGTCCAGTGGACTATGCCTGGGAACCTAGTCGGATTACTGAAGCAAGGGGTATTTCTTTGTTGGTGAGGGGTGGGAGGGCAACTTGACGTGTGATCTCTCCATCTGCGCACCCAGCACTAGGGGATGTTAGAAGGAACCACGCACTGATGCACCCATACTACCACTAAAAGAGAGCGCTGGAGAAGAATCTGCGCTCTCTCTTTCTCTCTGCCGGCGTGCAACATCCTTTCAACTGGCGCCAGTTTAGAGCTAGAGAGAGACTCGTAGAGAGCGAGTATGGCAGTGAAGCGACCGTTGGACTTTTCCCCCCGCCCGCACTCTTGCCGTGTATAGTGTGGTGTCGGCCTCTCATTCGTAAACGTATTTGCGTGATGGGCAATTCCATTTTCGCGCTCTAAGAGAGACACCGCGGCGGCGGTGTTAAACGCGCCCACCCAATCTGGCCTAACCAACGCACCCCATCCGCCTCTTCACAATTACCCGTCCTTTCCCCGACAACCCCCCCCACCATCCCCCGACCAGAAACCAAGAACGGATGCTGAGGAAGCGTTCTGCCTACAGACGTTGGTCGTGTGCGGCTCACCCTATAAATTATTACCGGGGGTTTCTGGCTTCTGTGTCGGCCGGGCTCGCAACATAATCTTTCTCCGTACATCTCTCATCGTGCATGATGCCATCATCGTCTATAGCTGATGCTCTCCAGTGTCGTTAATGATGCCATCGAGCGGTCGGTGATTGGAAGCGCACAGGCGGATGAACTGTGCAAGTGGTTCGCACTAAAAATCGATTAATCGATATCATCGATTCAGATCGACCGGGATAAGCGTGTCTGACCGCACACACACACACACACACCGAGTTAATGTGTGCGGGGTGAATGGGACCGACAGTGTGAATCCGACTTTCCGGCAATCGTGAGCAATCCACGTGCAGACTCCATCAAATTTATCCAGCCGAACAACCAACAGTTGCGCTAGGCGTCATACAAGGCAAGAAAAAAATTGCTTCTGCTGGTCTGTTTGATGTGCTGGTGGTAGCTTAACGATCATAACAAACGTGAGTTTCGTGCTGCGGCGACGGTGACATAATCGTTATGGCAGTGATCGAGTCGCTAGTTGTCGGTGTGTTGGCTTTGACCGTCAGTTTGGCGGCTGCAATGCAAGGTAAATATGTACTTAATTTTTGGAACAGTCAGCTTTTCCCCTCCCTTATTTTTATCGGCGATGACTTAGGAGTGGTATTCTTGTATGTTTCATTCGAGCCGTTTCGTAACGATTCGTAAAATGCGAAAATTCTCTCGCAATTATTCTTTTTTTAGAACGTAACTGTGTGTAACGTATAAAAGTGAAAATTCCTATATTTCATGTTCTCGCTACCGTTATGACGCAGGTGTCGATCGAATCAATCTACGACGATCTCTTAACAGGACTCCTGGAATGGAAAAGACGAGAATGGCATTCCTAAATCGTTTGACCGTAGCACGCCCACTGTTAATGTAGCCGCAACACTCATTGTTGTATCTACTCGATAGATTATTATTATAGGCGAACGTAACGGTATTAACGCTCGTTGTTGATTTGTGTGTGGCTTTGGGAAATGACAGATTAAATCCGTTATCCGCAAATGCTTCTTACCGAACGTTGCGTTAATCATTTCCCCATTTGTTGCTGACGTGTTTTCGGTCTTGCCGATTTGTTTGGCTTTAGGGCTTTAGTTGTGACAGATTAATCGCTCTGTCGGTTTTATTAACCTTTCAATACAGCATTGCACTGATAACATTATTGTTTTTATTGAATGCCCCCACCCCTACAAATTAAACATGGTAGCCGTCTCAAGACTCTTTGGACTTCAATCAAGATACAACCAATTCTTAATCATCAGATATCATTTTAATTTGTTGTCTCGGCATCTCACAATGCAAATACATTTTAGCGAGCCTCTGCAAAAAAATAAGATCTTGATTTATTGCTTAAGGGTCCTGTTGAAATGTTGTGCACTCATCATAAAAATTATAAATAAAATGTCCACATCTTTTTTTAAAAAAATGATGTTCCATTTTAAGTGACCAGTTACATCTTAAAATATGATGTCTCCTTTTCGTGAACACATTAAAATGGAGCGGTTTTATTTACAGTATATATTTCTTGTTGATGTGGTCTGTACTGTCATTTGGGTTGTCAAGCTGCAGCGTTTCGTTACGGTGTTTGTTTCTAAGAAGTTATTTTTATGTAAGTAATTCCGGAACATAAGAAAGTAGGGATTGTCAGATCCTGGCATGTCTTGAAGAACATACGACAATGTTTTTAGACTGCGGCCTCTATAATGCAGCGCCATCTTATAATTAATTCAGAGTGGAGGAAATATTAAGACATTTATCTCCATGGCTTCGCGAACACCTCTCACTTCCGCCTCCCAGTACGATCTTTTATTCATGGACTGTCTTGTGTACTCTCTGCCTTCCCAGACAATTGCTTCACATCACCATGTCCCCTCTTCCCGTTACACATATTTACACCTATAGCGCGGGTTGCCTTTTCTGAAAACAATTCAGCTCTGGAGCAAGCAGCTGCAGGCCACACACGGCAAAGATACGCGCTCACTAATATCTTCATTACTTAAAGAACTTAATTTGGTAAATGTTACCCCCCGTTTGTCGCAGCTGTGAACCCTGAGAACAGGCGGTTTTGCGTTTTACATGTCTGAAATCTCTAGATGAATAAACTAGCGGCACACGGCTATATCACTTGGATACGATGGTTGAACACACACACTGTCTCGTAAGACGCTACATTTATAGTGGAACGCTAAAAATAGGGCATCTTCCGCAGCAACGGCTGAGCTTTTTGTGTCGAGTCAGGCGTTTGTTTCACTATTGCTGTTTATTGTTAGTGTTTCTTGCAATTAAACAGGGTGCGTTGTTCCGTTTCGTTGCCGTTCGTTAAGCATTTCAACGAATATAACACATCGGAAGACAGTGTTTCCATGCTCATCAAATTGTACCCAGCTTCGTATGGGGTTAAAAAGAACCCGGAATAAAATATTAATCAATAAATTGATTAAAATAAATTAAACTAATTATACTAATAAAATGGGGATTTTCTCCGGGACAGCGCCGGACGAAAAAAAGACGAACAGAGTCGGCGAGAATCTCTCAAATACAATAATAGAAAACACTCTTTTATTCGATTAGGATCACTAACTGAGAACCACTGCAACTGACGACAAAAGGACGAAGATGATTCACACTTACCACGCTTTCCCACATCCTCATCTCCCGAGAAAAATTTAAAGATTAAAAATAATAATTACCAGTGTAGACAGTACCGGTTACCGACTCTGTTCGTCTTTTTTCGTCCAGCGCTGTCCCGCAGTCAACCCCCATTTTATTATTATATTTCAAGTACGATCTTAATATTCTCAATAACTTGTTTTTGTATTTTATCTAAAGTCGTCATCTAATTTATCATTTTGTGATGCTACAAAATTATTTGATATTGCTTCTGTAGTTCAACGCCAGGATTTATATCTGCGATTTGATTTATAGAGGAGCGATGAATTACCTCTGAGAGAAACATCTGTCAACCAATTTCTTGATTTTACGCAAGAAGAGATAAACACAATCTACAATGTCACGAAATTGTGGTCATACTTGTCTCCATCTAGACGACATTGATCTATGTCAACACATATCGAGCCTCACGCTCTCTGGCTAGCGCATTACGCTCGTTTTACAGCGGACAACTCCAATTTGGAAATGTGTCCGCGATTTAATCTAATCTGTGCTGCGGCTTTCAGAGGCACTTCCGGAGCATTGACGATGGCATTTGGCGAGTGCCACTGCCACTGCTAAAGCAGAAGGAATGGTGAGAGGATGGGGGGGAAGCCGGGATGGCGTAAGGGCTCAACCGTTATCTCTCTTGTGCCTTCTCTTCGTGGAGAGTGTCTCTCCCGTGCCCATCTCTTGCGGCGCAAATCTAATTACTATCGATTCTGTGACAGGCTGATGGAAAAGCCAGCGCCAACATAGGAGAGAACATCCTCTAGAACCAGGAAAGATCCGAAGGAACGCTGAGACTTCATTTCTGTCGCCACACCTGTGACCCGCATCTATGAGGCCTTAGTTTCAAGGCTTCATTCAAGTGAAGTCACTATCTCTAATGGAGCTTATCAGGGTTTCCAGTACTCCAGGATAGATTAAACGAGAGCCCGCGTGGGAATCGGACCTGGGACACAGACATCTTTCAAACGATTAACTGCGACGAGTCATACAAAGTTTGGCTCCAGGAAACTTCCGTTTTATTAGGCGCGCCTGAAATCTTAAGTTCATGTTCTATTTGTAATTTTTCATCGCCTAAGAGCGTTATTCCTGCGCAAATTGGAAGATCCATGAGATGTGAAATGATCCATAGTACAAACTGGGCCTGAAGATCCGTATTTTTTTTTTTTTTTATTTTTTTTTGATCAACTGTAGTCTACCGCACTACAGGCGTTACGTCCCCCTCATGGTACTTAAGCACTATGCGAGGGGGAACGACCA
>JAQGBY010006987.1:0-12342 GCA_034698785.1 Mycogona germanica | reverse complement strand
TGTCATCATCAGGTGCACATCCAGAACCCCGATATCGAAATTTTCGAGAGCCCACGCCAGGAATCGAACCCGGAATCAAGGAATCGAGTTTATTAAGAAAATGATATTAGTAAAGCATTCAACAAAGCCTTTACGAATAGCAAAACGCTGTTTTAAATTAACCAGAATTTGAAGTCGTTTGATTCATGTTTAAGAGTATTGCGGAATCACAGAAAAGCGTTTGACAGGACATTACACAAATTTGATGAAAAAGATTTTCTTTTGTTCCATTCAACTAGCTGCAGTCAACCGCACTACAGGTAATATGTTTGTCATCATCAGGTGCACATCCAGAACCCCGATATCGAAATTTTCGAGAGCCCACGCCAGGAATCGAACCCAGGACCGCCGAGTCACAGCCAGTCTTCTGTAGAACTGAACACGAGTACAGGCATGCCTTACATCATTAATAAAATAAACCCCGTTCTACTTCACATCACTTTATTACGATTAATGCAACTTCGAATGCAACATACTTTATTGCGAATATTTCTACTTTGCTCGTTTACTCAATGGATAATCTGTCCATTTACATTTATCAATAAGGGATGATCGCAAGTGGTTACAATTTGCTTTCTTTGTAAACTTGGGGATGGCAAATATACATTTAAGTATTTATGTTATTTTGCTGTCAAATGCATTCTTTGTCATCATAAGTCATCTATAGTAATTCACTCAGCGAAACACAAACTATGGATGACTTTTACTATTTCGCCGAAGCTTCTTTTGCAAGTATGGCACGTCATGTTTCACGACTAGTGGCGACCCCTGTGCAGTGCGAGACGAACTGTCACGAGCGACCGCGCATGAGTTTCGAGTCCCGTTTCTATGAGACTCCCTCATTTCCTCTCGAAAACCAGTTTACTCGCGATTCCATACCCTTTTTCACTTCCTCAATTTATGTCCTACGTCCGATTCGCGCGCGCATACACACGTATATACCTAATACATGATACCATCCACCCCAACCCAAAAATCCTCCCTTCCAGACGGCATCCATAAAGCCAATATTGCGATCATGGATATGATATAGGCCCACATATATAAATAATCGCGAGACCCTCCGTCAACATACTGGACAGTGTAACCCAAACAAATGAAAAATCAGAAAATCAAAACACACATACAGTCGAAAACTTTCGATGGAAAAAAATAAATTTGCTGGAAAAAATAAACATTTTCTGAATGGCATCATTTGAATGATCATGCGAAATTCAAACGAAAAAATCTTTTCAGCTGAATCCTGAATAATTTTAAAGTTTTAGGCATACTAAAATCAGGTAAACATGGTCATCATCATTTTAGAATGTTGCCATGTCTGATATCGCCGGCTCAAGTAGGAATTTGTTCAACTTTAATGGATTCCCCTTTACGTATTGTGTCGTTATATTATTGTTAGACCAGTAGTCTTGCGTACCTTAATGATCGATTTGCCATTGGATTTACATTCACGTGGATTGACAGTTCCAGAATGAATAAAGATGGGGCTGCAATTCTGGTAAGCTGATTAATTTTGATATTTACCTACGAGAACACGGGGTCTTAAGACCATGTTCGAGGGTATAGGGGGGGAGCATTTGACGCCAGAAAATATGAATAAAAACCGGTTTTTTCACAGACGGTTGACTCCCCGCCGTTTTCAACACCGCTCTTTTCGCGCCATTTCCCTCGATCGCCACCGAGCCATCCTCTCTCTCTTTTCCCCTCCTCGCATCCGCAAGAAGCAGTCCTCCGCTGATGCGACTCGCCAGCTGTTGCTGTCGCTGCTGCCACCTATATTTCGTTTAATATCGTTCGCAAGGGAGGTCGGGTAATTTAAGGGGACGTCCAATCGACATGAGACGCACGCGAGATTCGTAATACTGCTTCGAGATTCTTGCACTTTGTATCGCAATACATTTATTGAAGTTTTATCACACGTAATCAATGTCGGCAGCATGTTGCAGCAAACGTTTAGCACCAAATTTGCATAGATGTTTGACCTTACGATAATTTTCATTTTTAGTTTCGGCTTTTTTTATAAGTGTCTTGACAAAGGAAATTATTTAAATTGAATTATTTAAATTTAAGAAAAGAATTTCAACATGGTCTTCCCAAACTTCGCAGTCGTCCTTGGTAAAAGGTTATTATTTTTGTATTTTCGCAGTCATCGGCGGTGACCGCACATACTAGTGTGTGTAGCCATTGGGCACTAGCTTTAAATTTTAAAAATCATTTTGTTCGACCAAAAGACAGTTGATGATCGCAATGGTGTTCGTGAAACCTGTAATATCTGCCCTGGTAAATAAATATGTAAAATTTCCACAGAACATGAGCATGTGGAGAAAAACTTTTTGGGTGAGGTGAATCGATTTTATAATATTTCTTCAGTTGCCGTGTGGTTTCCATTAATTAATTCACATTAAATAATAGCACGCTATTATTATTTTAAAGAGTGTTATCGCCGACTATGTTAGTCCCTTTTCGTTCGGTGCTGCCCCGGGCAAAACTTTTAATTGATATTATTCTTTCGGTGTTAAATAATTATTTATTGTAGTTTATAAAAAGTGATTCACGTACTTTTGAATATTCTCGAATGTCCTTTAAAAAAGATTAAAATATATCGATTGCGAATGTGCAAGATAAATTGTTTCTTGTTTTGAGCAACATATTGTAAGAAATAAAATAATATATTCGAAGTACTAGTATTTAAAATAATAATCCGTTTATGTAAGCACGTCGAAATGGATAATCCAAACTGACATTCTTGTATTATATAAAGTGGTTTCGGAATAGTTTCCATAATGATACTATTTTATGTTCACTTTTGTGATTGCACATTTCACGGGACATCGCCACATTGCGAGCAAAGTTTGTCATGAATCGATATTCTCAAACCACATACGATAATGTTATTCCCAAACCAATTTTAATGGTGTAATAAATTAGTTGGTAACTTTGTGATGTCGTAAAGTGAAGCGCGCAAATGTTTTCGAATTCCATAAACTTTAATTTCCATGAATTTTCTATCGCACATTGAACCCATGATTTGTTACTATTTTCGCAATTTTATTAATATTTTATAATTGTGTTCAATAGTAGCAAGAGGTTTGCTTAGGGTAGGCAAAACCACCTTATTAAATATATCAAGAAACAAGAATGGGAAAAAGTGTTGTATGTTCTAACAAAATTTTTATTTGTTTGATATCTTGTGTTGATCGAAATCAAAATAAAGTTGAATCAAAATCAAAAATTGAGAAAAGAGAGCTGCCTCCTTTACACAAAATCTGATGAAAAGACCAACTGAGAGATCGAACTGATATCGTTTAAACTTCCATTCGGTTTCGAAGTACCCAGACTGGAATAGTCTCGTTTTGAAAGTAAGTCAAGTGCAATTGTTAATCAGTCACTCCATCACGCAGTGACCAAATACAGTATAATCGTTTAATTGTTTGTCGTTGTTAAAAATACTTCTGGAACACGAAATTGAGCTGTTAGAGGTTTCCCATTTGGCCTCGAATTACCAAGACCAGAACAGTCTCGTCTTGAACGTGACCCAGGTGCAAATGTCAAATATCAAACTCCATTTTTAGTGTCGGATTAATTAACTAACCCCATTCAAAATCATTGACAATTATCAATGTAATCATTTTCGTGATATAATTCCACCACAGCGGGTAGTGGAATGACATAGAGCTTCGCGCTCCAGATTCGCCACATTTCCTTACTAAAGAAATCCTCAACCTTATCGACCACCCCCTTCGTTGAAAATCGATAAATTCAAGAGCGTGTACTTGTAGCCACCTGGCGATCGAAATCCGAATTAAAACCGGTAGCACGGCTGCGCCTCCACCCGCCGCCACCCACCGGACACGCGCTCCATCTTTTCGATGGCAGAGGGCGTGTCGGTAGCGAGCCGGCCCCGAGCATCGCTGCTGCCACCACCAACTGCTGCTATGCGAGGAAAGCATCGCAACGGGGACCTACACACACTCACATAACCCGACAGAGGGAGCGCGGTTGGGGAAAAACATTCGAGTGTACCGACTGAAATCCTTTCGCAGGCCACTGCTTCTGGTGGAGCTCTTGGCGCGCGCGCGCGTGTGTAGAAAATAACGCAGGGGTGGACAGAAAACAACTTCCCATTGCCATGTTCCTGCTGCCGTACTCTGTGTGTAATGAGGGAGGGGATGCTGCTGACTGATGCTCGCTGGTCGGATAAAGCGGTACACACGGGTGTGCTTCCAAACGACACACTTTTCAGAAGTTGGTGGGGCTCCTCCTCCCATAACGAGAGATGACGGTTACCGCGTACGTCCCGCGCCTAATCAGTAGCAGTCGTGCCTTCCGTTCGGTGTAGGACTCTCACCCGCCTAACAGCACTTAATTCATCAGGGTTGAACCTGGACATCGTACCCGGATCGATCTGCACTTTTATTATATACGCCGGCGTGATTGGATTTATCAAAAAAAAACGTGTCCCTATCGAAGGACCGGAAGTGTTATTATTTAAAAAAAAATACTTTTTGGTAACCATTTTTCGTCCTTGCCTGGTGTGACCCCGCGTCTACACAAACTCGATCCAAGGTCATCATTGTGCCATTCAACTAGTTCAACGGTCATCGTTAGAGGCGACGACGCTCGTCTCAAATTCCGAATAAGTGTTGTGTTGATAAATAGACGAAATTTAAACTGGTGTGCTCTCTCGCTAGTGATTAGAGAAACGTCAAAGTTCGGATTTTTTTCTTTCGATTCAGTCGATCGGTGTGAACTCCTCGACGCGAAAAAATGACCAACGCGTGTGAAATTGCCGAGAGTCCGGCTACCGCTGTCGGATCATGCCGGTGTGGTCAGCGGCGCGGCGGCCGGAGTGGTGCGAGTCGATCGTCGGCGACCGCGACGATTATGTCCGGACGGTCAAGACTTTCGTTGGATGGCTGTGGTGGACTAGTGTCGGCGGCGGTGGTGTTGGTGCTACTGCTGGGACAGTGTCACGGTAAGTGATCTTTTGCTGATGTTTTTTCTTCTACTTCTTCTGTTGTTGACTTAAGTTTGGCGACGGTTCGGGGAGGTCGTCTGATCCGCGTGTGGCACGTGCCTCGGTCGAAACGATTCTGACCCCCATCGCCTCTGTCTCTAACTTTAGTTGGCTCTGTTGGAATGAACGAAAGACAGAGGGGCACCAGTGTGAAGTGATGGTATTATCGTTTCAATCAGCGGTTGCAGGGGCAGCTGATTATTTGGACGGATTTGTGTTTCAGATGTGTCCCACCTGCTCCATCAATTTCGATTGGGAAGGAGGTGGGAGTGGAGTAGCTTAAGGCTATAAAGTTAATGTCAACCCTCCACCCGGCTTGTACCTATGTTATTTATTAAATACACGCCCAATAACAAAGTTGCATTAATGCAGAAGCCGATTTTGTCGCTAGAGCTAGATGCTGTTTTAATACAATTTATTAACACTTTATGAGAAAATACATTTTCACATTTTTTTTAACTTAATTGTTTTTGAATCTGGTTCAGCACTGTCGTGCCAGTACATTTTTGAAATAATCAAGTTCGTCTAAGAAAATAAAAAATTGATCACAAAGGTGTGACGTCATAAATCGAGAATTTACACACTACAGCTAACATTTTACTATTACAATTGTTCACCCTGTCCCTGTCAAAACATTTTCCAACCTGCTCCATTCTTAATCTGTGTGGAATTTGTTTGTCGTTGGTTTCTCTAGAAACTTATTTACTCTTTTTTTAAACGCAAAACGACAGCAGCGCTTTATTCTGGGATGCCTTCAAGTCAAATTGTTGAATGGCGGTTTCTAGTGTGTATTGCAACCGCTATCCAGCCAATAAAGAAATTGAAGTTTATTTGTTGACTTCTCTACTTGGATCATAAAACGAGGACATTAATGATTTTCTGTTCGATCAATGACATTCCGAAAATTGTTTTCATTCGTTCAGTTCAATGTGAAACCGTATTTACGATATGTGCTGCACTGCCGGAAACCAGTTTCATTTATATAACCATCCCGCTCGGAGTTTGGAGCATTAATTAGACTCGAGCTATACGCGGAAAATTCCGTCAGCATGTTTATGGATTTTATTTCCGTACTGATGCCGACTTGGGAATATATGCGTTCATTTGCAAATTGAAATCGAGCGTTGAAAAACATCCGATTAGGTTTGTGTGTGTGTTCGCTCTCTACTGTCACTGAACTGTTGGCCTGAGGCGTCCAGCGCCGGGTCGCCGTCTAGAATCTGGTGGTGTGGAAATGGAAACCGACGGTTTATTTAGCATTCGTTGTTTTCCTTTTGGTCGAGTCAATCATTTCGCTAGTGCTAATAAATAGCGCCATCGGCGTATATCTGTCATGTCAATCGACACCCTCTCTTGCTAAAATAAACATGGTTGTTATGCCATTGGTATATATACAGTTTAAATGTGCAGAAATCGAATTTCAGAACGATAATAAGCGATCGCTTATTTATTTTTTCGGTGCTAATGAGATTGGCATGGGGCAATGTACATATAGCATTGGTGATGTCAGGAATTGTCAGTTGTTCGTCCTTTTCTTACTGGTCTCAAAAACCTATTTTAAAAAATGCCAGCATTACACAAAAAGTTTCAAAACAGCCGAAGTATCAAAAGTAAAAGCGTCACTGTCTGATTATGGTATAGCCGATTGAGCCTGATTTGAGATATCTAATATATTGGGCAATATGGATTGTTCCCAGTTTTAGCTTTAATGCCCAATACAGAGTATTAATAACAACTTTGTTATTTAGCTGTACTCTGTATTAGCCTATAAATAAATGTTCTTTCAAGTGCCAGCTAGCAACCATGGCCCCTATATGGCCCAATAAGAATTTAATTTATCATTTGTTAGTAAATATTTCAACACTGAAGGAGGTATTTATTAAAAGGCAACTTTTTATGAATATACAAACTACTAATCGAATACATATTTTAGCAATTGAAAAGCGCTGTCGCAACTGCTTTTTTATATTTTGAATATTTCGAATGCGCCGAGTCAATTTAGTTATTTTTAATACGCTGGATATTATTTGTGAACGTGTCTTTCCGCATTATTCATTAACTGCTCCTGATGTTACACAATATGATTCAGTCCGGCTCGAAATACTCTGTGAAATCACCAGTTCCCTCAATATAAAGTTGATATTCAGACTTCGCACACCAACAAAGAAAATAAAAAAGAAACATTCCACGCATGCTGCTTTATTAAAAACACTTTTGCAGTACGTGTATATTGGTATTTTAATATACGAATCTTTTGTTTGTGAAATTGCATATCCACTTTTACCTCTTCACTTTATATAGTCAGGAAACGCATTCGTAACGTTACATAGACAAATGTTATTAAATTAATTAGTTTTGTCACTCTGGCATTCCTTGATTGACAAGACAAAAATAAATTAGTGTCAAATATTGTTTATCTCTCACAGGACAAGTTGTAATATCGAATCGAAAACCAGACAAGACGAAATAAAAAGGAAACTGTTTCAATACGAATTGCAATAAACCTTCTTTTATAAATCTAAAAGACGAAAAACACCAATAGTTTAGTGGTTCATTCTACAAAGGCAGCAACCCAAGAAAAAACAGAAAGTATTAAATTTAAAGGAAATGTGTGTGGGCACCATTCTTCACGTAATACAGAGTATATACCTGCACATTTATAGGCATTCATAGATAAATATATTAAATCGCTCATGTGGATATTACAAGTAAATAGTATACAGAGGATAAGATTTTAGACAGACGTCAAGAAATCAGTCTTTCAGACATGAAATATTGAGTGAGGAGTGCTCAAAAGAAAAGAGATTTTCTTGTAAATTGGATTAAAAATATCGTCTTCGTCTAAAAAATTATTGCACATTGGCGGTGACCTTTTATTTAAATCTTTTTAATCATTTTCATATACTGTAAAAAAAAATCTTAGGCTTTCTGTTTACTGCTTAAGGTAAGAAGTACTTGGTTTTATCAATTACGCCAAACAACCTTTTCGAAATACTATTCCAATGGGCATGATATTCTTATGGTACTTTAAAAATTCTTACTTAACCACTTGGTATCATCAATTCCGATTGTGATGCGCCTAGAAAAAGTTCCCTTTTGAAATAATATCGAAAATATATTTCTGAAAATTAAGATGTTATACTTTGCAGTGTAAGAATTAGTTACACGAAGGATGCTTTTTTGTATGAGTGCCTGACTGGTAAGCCTATCCCACATACTTGGTTTAACTTTTGTGGCACAAGTGGTGTTTCTGCTGGAAATGCCAACAGCCTCACCGATCCACCTAGGGAGTAGACACACGTTAAGGGACATCAAGATCGGTGCCAAGTTTCCGACTCTGAAAAGGAAGTTGTGCCGTGGTGAGAGAAGCTTGGCAGAGTCGAATGCTAAAAATACGAACGCGATAGTGCAAGTGACACAGGGAAGTTTGCGTCTATTTTTATAGTGGAACCATTGGCGGACGACACGTTCATATTGCACCGTATCTGAGTCAAGTGTTGTGAAGTAAAAACTTTTATCCCAGAGACGCGAAAGTATCTGAGCGGAAAAAGGATGTCATTGTACACTTGTGCGCTCAGGTAAATGACCAAAAAAAGACCAGATATGCGGCAGTGTAACAGATTGTGATGAAACTTTTGATTGGTGGTGGGAAAAGCCGATCACATCTGAAGGTGAAATTCGTTTACGTCTATGCGACATTTTTGTTTGAACACAAGAACGTTCAGCTTTTATCGTGGAACCTAATTTCCAGCGTTCTCTACGAAATGAAGTGAATCTTGATACAAAAAACTGATCACAGGAAGCAATTCCCATTTGTGACTTCTACAGAAAAAATGTACAAAATATAATTGGCTCGACAGGAATAGCCAAAAAAGACTACGAACGTAATGTCTCGTACAATATAGAGTTGCACCGTTATGCTTTTTATACTGTGAGAAAAATGGCTGAATAAGCAAATTAATTGATCATTATTCGACGTCTATGTGTCGTTAACAACTCACCAACTAAATAATATATTGTTTTGGACATTGGTTTGGGTTTCTTTTTTAAAAAAATGCTAATATGGGAAATGACGCGAACATTTTCTTATATTGTTGCTTATTGCTTGTACTTCCTTCATTGTAATTTTTCGTCTATTGCGATTATACAATGTCTAATCAGATCGAAAATATCGAGAAAATATAGTGTCTCAGAAGTAATTATTTACCTTGTTATTTGAAAAAGATATTTTGGTTTTAATCGCATCGAATTTAACACTAAAGAGTTATTTGAAAAAGGTTTCCATAACACATGTAAGGTAATTTGTTGATATTTTAATATGATTATCACTAACAAGTTACGAGAAATATTTGAAAATAATTGAATACTTTGTGGTATTCGTTGATACAAAACGTATGATTTAAATGACCTTTTATATTAGTCATATCGTTTTGTATTTATTTATTTCATAAGCAAAACTGATTTACCAAACTAAATATACCTAGTATGTGATTTACAATTGCGAGCATTGTTGTTTTGGAAAAAATGTCATTTGAAAAATACACAATAGATTCTACATTGCTTGCGCCCCAAATTGTCCAAAAATTAAGTGCAGACAACAAAACAAACACACGTACAAAAAAAATGTACCGACACACACACGCATTTAATTCGGCGCCCGAGAGCAGGTGCAAATGTAAGCGTGCATTGGAGACTGTTCAGGGTAGAATCTCTGGAGGGGTGTACCTTTTTCAATTGGAGGGGAGCGGTCGAAATTGCCTCCAGCTATCGCTTATCTCGAGTAATTTACTCTCAAAAAACTTGTACGAGTCAAAAGGTAAACTGGATATTATAATATATCTACAGTCTGCATGCATCAAACGCTGTAGCAGCTAACGATGGGTGCTGAACGTCTATAGGCCGGTTTTCCTGCTAAAAGAAAAAAGGAAGAAAAAAACCCATCTATACGACGTGTCTATATTCGGATCACCGCCAACCGGAGCAACTTTGACTGTTGTTCAAAGCTGAGCAGCGGTAGCAATTATTTCAATAACCCAACTGGGATATGCGTGACATTTGCGCCACGGCAAACAAGTTACGCGACAAACTGCATTTGCTCGCATTATCTAGTCCACTGAGCATGTGCGTGCATGTACTATCACTTTATTTAAATTGGACCTTATTTTATATTCCACTTGAAACTTGATTACGTTTGTGAAACAATCATTTCGTTGAACAAACCGTCAAAAAAGCAAATGTTTCAATTAATTACTTGCAATTGCGGAAAATACGGAAGTTATTCGTATACAGAGTGTAATTATGCAATATTTGATGTCATAATTAAAACAACAGAACTCCGGAAAGGTACGAAATTCAGAAAGGAAGTAAGAAAGCGATGATTTAAAAATCTGGATTCGTTCAATTTTTATTGGCTATTAATTTCATAAAACAAAGACGATTGAGTGGAGACCGGTGGTGATGAATATTCATAAATAGTAGGGGGATTGTTGGACGACAATCAGAAACCGGAAATCAGCGCAAATTAATCGATTAATTCGGCTTAAGCTTCTTAAATTACACCAGTATTGTTAAGACACTGATTCAAATTGTAGTCCTGCAATTCCACCATCTTACTGAAGTATATAGTTATATCACTTGAAGTACACCGAAGTAATTGTCACCTAACTTCAACTGATACACTATTATACTCCAGTGTCTAGCAGTACTGGTGTAATTTAAAGAAGTTCAAATTAAATTAATCGTTTAAGCTGCGCTCGTTTCCGGTTTCTGATTGTCGTCCAACAATCCCCTACTATTTATGAATATTAATTTCATGTATAATTCAATTCTTAACGTAACCATTTTTAATTAATGGCATGTGGATTTAAAAAATAATTGTCTCTTTTAAGTCTTCGCTCAACGGCTAATGTATAAACATTGAATGTTTTACGATCAAACCACTGTCAGGGGTTGCTACTCTGTATTGACGGCGACCATAGCTTCGACTGCAATTAAAACTGTAGTTTGTAATGACTTCACGGTTTTCAGGGGTTACCTGAAGTTCCTTTCTTGATGGTGGACGTGACTGGGCGATATGAAAGACCTTGGCGTGCCTTGATGGAATAGCAAGAAGAAGAAAAATATCTCGGGAGAGATCGGGTCGCGTGTGGCTTTCTTTCTTTTTTCCTTTTCTTTCGGCGCGCTCGGTCGGAGCACCTGCCCGCCTCTCTCTCGCTCCTCTCTTCGCGCGAAAAGCAGCTTGCATCGCCGCGAGCTAGGCAGATGGCGCTGTCGAAGGCAAAGGGAGAGCGGGTGAGAGAGAACGCGGGACGACCGAGGGGCTATAGAACGAGCGTGGGGTGGAACGCGCGTGCCGTTCGAGGTGGAACAGGCATTCATGACCTGCAGGAGAGCTGACTGCGCGGCGACTGTGGTGGCGTCGTTGAGTCCCTTTGCCTTGCAAGCCCCGTTCGGCCACAGGGGACTGCGGCTATACGTGTACAGTCTATCGCAGTTAGTACCTTGTAAGTGTTATCCCCCCCCTCCCCCTCCTTCATCGAAGGTGACCCTCGTTATAAACTATGATCAGCATCAACTTTTTTGCGTATCAAATTTTACGCGGAGCACTTTTGCTGAGACGTTCGAGAGAGGTGCTCAATCAACCAAAACTGATGTACATACATGTACGGCTTGTACATGTCATGATCGGTTACTTCCCAAATTTCTACTATCAACTCGTCAGGGTGTGATGGATTGTCACGATAGTTTGGGTGACACTGAAATTATTTTTAAAATATTTAAGTTTATACCGGCTAGGCAAAATTACTAGGTCGCCTCCTGGGGGTTCTAGTTTTGGATCTCCTTAACAAATATCTCAGTTAAAACTGGTCGTTCGACCCTCTTTTAGGGGCTGCTTGTGGGTACATATTGTAATTGAAATATATATAATATCAATTGCAAAATTCAGTAGAACAAGCCGGCCGCATCTCACCCATGTAGTGCTCACAATTAATAAAAAAATAATATTGTTCGTACAATGGAACATGCAACAAAAAGTGAAATTTATTGTAAGTTCCCAAACAAACTAATTCTCATCTCTTATTCTTCGTAATGGAGATGCTGCATGTACAAGCTACCCGAATATACTGTACTTTAAGCTTGGTTAAAAAAAATACCGACATACCTGCACAGGCACACGTGTGTCTGAACGAATTGTGTCTGTAAGCCACCTTCATATTCGTCCAGCGCTCAATATTCTGTGTCCACCTCCCCCCCACATCACCTCTATCAACGTCCTTCCACATCCA
>JAQGBY010006986.1:0-12342 GCA_034698785.1 Mycogona germanica | reverse complement strand
AAATTTAAACAATTAATATTTCATTTCATTGGTGGTTACTGTAAACCCAGGCAAAGCCGGGCACCCTTCTTGTACGTTATATAAACGTTGTAATATCCGCGTTGACGTGAGTTTCGGGAAAAGGTTTTACCCGTGTTTTATTTTATTTGTTCGTGACGCAAGTCTAAAAAAAATCAAGTTTTTGAAGAAATTGCGAAACGATAGTTCCCAAATGGTGGCAACGTTTTGTGAATTTAATGCTGTAAAATGATACAAATATTTTAAAAACATCTGATTTCAGTTTTACGCGAGCGGCGTTTATTCAGCAATTTAAAATGTCACCTCTTTCGACACAATGCAAAAAATGTCAGTCGATCATATTTGGTGAGGCACAGGATATACAGAATGTATCAGAACTAACGTAAAAGATGAGATAATGCCTTTCTAATTTTGACATCATTTTTACTTTCAGTTATGCTGGAAAGGTGTTGGTGAGCCAACAAGTTACATAAGATGACTTTCGAATTCGTTTATCATCCTGCTTCCTGTAAACTTAAAATCTGATCTCGCGCGCTTCATGACCTAGCTCTACAGGTATATGCTTTGTATTGGCAATTAAATAAGATATAGTAATGTCATAAGCTTATTAGATTAACTGATCCAATACACGATTTCGGTCATTTTTAGACTGGTCTAGAAACTCAGGAAATTGCTTTTTTCACAGGTTCCGACACGCCGGTGTTTAAACGTGAGTGAATAGCGACATCTGATGTGCTCGATGTACACGAGTTTATATTGATATTGATAAGAGTGATATCGTAATTAAATTCCATGATGTATAGTGCAATGTTCGAACTTATTTAATGGCAATATTGTACACGACGGGCGACTTTTACTTTTACTCATAATCCATATCCAATCACAATGTCACACTCAAGAAACGTCACACTAGACTCAAGTTAGCAAACTATAGATATTTGGAATGACATTAGTAAAAAAAACATGATAACTCAATTCGGAATTTATTTCTTTATTCGTAAATAGTGCGGGGTATGGTGTAGACGTTTTCCGTTCTTGTGACCGAAAGGTTGGCCTGTTACTGGATGAGGAGGGGGGGTGAGGGGGGGGGTGAGAACGCGATTATTGCGCCAAGATTTTTCAGAAGGCGTGTTGCTGCGCTGATTATCACAACTGTCAGCACATCCACTTAAGCTCCTAGCGACGAAGCTCGCCGATGCCAGTGTCGCGAGATAATTAAGTTCAGAATTCCATATTAACATGACAAAGTAATAAATAGAAGGATGTGCGCGCACGATATGGCCTCATTACAGCAAGTCAGCATCTTTTCATCTCAATTTGGAACACGAAAGATTTCTCATGATCGTTCCCGATTTTAACTCATTATATTCCGCCAATTTTAGTAACTGATGTTCTTGCTTGCTGGAATCATTTGACTAAAGATTGCCGGAAACTGAAATTTTCAAAATTGTGTTTTGTTATTGCTCTAGCGTCGTCGATTTTGGATGGCGAAACCGCAATAGGAGAATTACACTCCAAAATTATCAATATGTTGTTTTCCAAAATGTCACACAACGTATATTCGAAACAATTTTTAATGTTATCTTTTTAACATTCACTGTTACAGCAAACGCATGTATACACTCTCGAAATATCAACACAACACAAGAGAGAAAACTCGATGGGCAACGCAATTTATGTCACAAAATCCAATCCAGCGAAATTTAGAACCACTAAGTCATTATGTTGGTACATATTTTTCGGACACGTATCTATGTATTTATACATGTATATATATTTGTTTAGGGCAAGCAATTAAAATTCTTTTTTTTATCATTCCTTTCAACATTTGTTGGTGCCCGTTAGACATGGACCAGAGCTAATTTGACAACAGAATTTTGCGAATTATATGATCGATCCAGTCTAAAATTAACGCTATATAAAGAAGCCTCGTACACAACTAGAATATGTAACCATATATAAATTCAACTATTGACAAAAGGATAATGAAATGCTGTTTTTGTGAAACATAAGAAAACAAAACTTGAACCATGCCGAAGAGATCTTGGCATTATTAAAAGAGATGAGAGCAGCGAATTAGAAGAGTTAGTTTTTTTTTTAATCGGACATGTACGTGTGGGCCATCATCACAACGAATATGATGACTAATGGATTCGCAAGGGAGTTATGGGAATGTTTAAAGGAATCGTGGTTGGAACAAGGAGGAAAAAATCTTGTCGTGTCCATTGACCCCCCGGCCGGTGTCCCCTAATTGGTGGCATTCTCTGCTGAGTTGTCGCCGAAATAGTTTTGCCAGTTGGGATCGCTGCGTCGACCGAACCGCAGACGGACGGCTGGGTCCCGTCCACCCTTTCGCACTAATCGGTGGTCAGAGTGCTGGTCCAGAAGTCCGCTCGACAACAAGAAGTCGATCATGTTCTTGTATTCTGAAACGACAAAGGAGGATTACAGAAATCAGTCATCGAATAATTGAGGGCTAGTCATTTTTATTTCTTTCCGTTGATTCGGGGGTGACACGTTTCCCACCAACACCCCGGGATCATATAGGCAGATCGCGCCGGGAATCAAACCGGAAACGAGCACAAAAAATGGAATTACCAATGTAATTGGCTTTACCAATGACACGCGCTAAAATCCAAATATTCGTAAATTTGAATAACTCCTTTGGTTCTTAGCAATATAAATATTTTTGCAGTATAAATTTTCACTAGCTTAACAAGAGCGGAGAAACAAATAATTTTTTTTCGCCCTCCCAAGTCTAAATAATAAAATAAAATATTCATAATGAAATAGGGGTTGTCTCCGGGACAGCACCGGACAAAAAAAGACGACCAGAGTCGGCGAGAAACTCTCAAATAAAATAATAGAAAACACTCTATACAAGTCTATATGTCTCAACAGTCTTATGTGCCGAAGCCCATTTTCAGGGGTTCCTTAAGCGGCACAATATTTCTTAAAACAATTCTATTTTGTATAAAACACATAAAAAAGAATGCTCCAATTGAATTATATGTGATATTTTTTTAAAAATTAGTTTGTCTACAATTTATGTTTTAAAGTGCAAAGTGCAGTACATCGTAACAACAGGTTCCAGGAGAATACTGACCCTGTTATATGGGTGCAAAGGTGTCGTTATTCTACAACCCAACTGCGGAAATATATGTTTTAAATTAACTTGAAAGTACGATAAACAATTTTTTAATTGATATTTGAAATGACATTCTTCAACAAGTGACCATTATGTTTCACTCGGATTTTTAAAGTTGGCCTGATATAAGATCACACAAAATTATGAAAAACTCCATTCACATAATGTCACAAATCACTATTTCTATATATATGCCAATTTCTGAAACCATGTTTGCGGTATCTATTCAATATCTGATATGTGGTGAAATTTATTTGTTTTGCGACCTTCCATGTACAAACCATACAAGAGTCTCTCGATGTTTGTCGCCAAGTTCTCCACGAGATATTCTGCACAAGTGACAATATTAAAATAATTACCAGGTATTTTCGATGGAAAAACAAATATTAACTGCACACGTCTGACATCGGGCGGGAAGTTGTTTCGATGTTTAAAGTGCGACGATCAAAATAGTGCAAATATTTGTAAAACATTAGAGAAAATCATTTTGTACGTGAACATGCGAGTATAGTAAAAATAAATATCCAGTTTCTTGTGCTGGTTCGTATTTGAAAAAGGAACTATCGTCTTGATGATCATAGAATATGACTGACACTTTTTTGGGATGTATGTACTTCATCGGATGTATTTAATAGGACGTTGAGAGCATTGAATAATCTTAAAATACAACCTTTTATAAAATGTGTTGCAAGTTTATCGTAAGTTTAGCCATGAAAGGGCGACTCGAAACACGTCATCAGTTAAGGGCCTGCCAGCTACAGGCGTTAGGTCATATGCCATTATATTGCGACGTGTTTGTTGCTTTTGTTATAGTGCTTCGCCAAAGAGAGCGAAACATTTGCTTTTCACTTGAACGCCGCATTTTATTTGAAATCTGAGTCAGGGGCGACGTTGGTACATGGCAAAGTCAACATAATCGACGCGTCGAAAATCTGCTTTTCATTAGAGGCGACTTGGCGAGGAACAAAAGTGGAAAACGTTTCACTTCGCTCGAGTGATCGACCCCATCCGAAATATTGCAATATATACGACCACAGTGATGAGCTAGGGGAAAAGCCTGCTTTCTTAATAAACACGGTGAGGATCAAGTGCCCTTCGATCGATTGATAAGGGCGTGAGACATTTTCTATTGCTGAGCTTAACGACTAATTCGATCAGTGGGACTAACTCATACGTCTCCCTGGAATAATGTAGTTTGGCGGGGGGAAATCTGACGTGGACTAACCGAATTTCTAATCCAATTTTGGGAGAAAGCATAACACGAATAAGTATATTTGAGTTGATCTTGTTTCATGTCGTGTATGCAAAATTCGAAAAATTAGGATAATTCTTGGTTGTCTCCAAATTAACGAACCAGCGATAAACCACTTGTTCCGCTGAATTCCTATTCATGAATATGGAGCAACAAATTATTTAATGCCACTCTTGATTAACTATCTAAGCGGTGTTTAATTTCGTCCATTTATTAGATGTCTAATCTTTCTATTGCAGGAAGCATTTTGATGACAGTTCAACCGACATGACGAACATCTCGAGAAAGTTTCGTTTTGATTTTCTTAAAAGCAGCATTTCTCAAATTAAATGACGCCAAGTAAACCGTCTACCGAAAATATCATTTAATCTAGTTCGGGAAGATTAGAAAACGTTATTTGTTATGCGACAAAATGTTTACTGTCCTAAGCGCATCTGAAGTCCTTGGAGAGCGCTTATCTGCGGTCTGGCCAATATTTAATTTGAACACGCAATTCTGGTGCAACTCAAGTTGACCAACAAAAGCACGGTGTATGCCCGATCCCAAAGGTTTGGCCTAACGCGCTATGGTTTCCCGGATGTGCAACTATAGAGAGTATTTCCGGTGCATTAAACATCCGCGGCACTCATCATTTATCATCTTCGCCAGAAACACAAACGGCAATTTTGTGCATGGCACCCAGCTGAGTTAGCCAAAAAAGGTCAGAAGCGCATCTAGCCGTAAAAACAAGAGCACTCTAAACAAGAGCACACGGCGCAAATCGACGCACTTACTGGAAAACAGCAGAAAGCAAAAATAATCCTGGTAACTCTGGAACTTGCCTTTTAAATGAGACAGATAACACCAAAAATGCAGGTATGAAAGTTGCACCTCAAGGAGGTGTTATTTTCCTGTTGAGCCCTTCAATGAGGAGACGTTCATCCATAAGGGCATGGATCGACGTAGACCACCATGCACTTATGAGCAACTCGCCAAAAAATATTAACGACGGTTCGGGAGCCTTTTGTTGTTTGAATAAAATGTCACTGCTATAGACAAAATTCGGTAGGTAGTTGACGACCAACGATCTTGATTTTCCAGAGTCGTTGTCTTCAATGAAAGAATTAACGTGAAGCTGATTCAAACTTTGAAATGTTCCTGGAGCGCCAATAAATGATCCTTTAAGATGCTGGAACAATCAGGCTTGTTAAGTTAAAATGATCAAGACAGATAAGTGCGCAATATTCAATCAAAAAATAAATCTTTAACGTGTTGAAAATGGAAAAGATTGGTTGGAACGGAAATATTTCAACGTGTTCAATACTCGAGGAGATATTTTACTTTTCGCAGTTCGAAAATATCAATTCGTTTGGAGGCGGTTGCAGGTTGCTCCTTCTTGAATGCTATCCGAGATGGGGCGGCTCCGTTGGAGCGGAAGACGAATTTGTTGGTGATACGCGTGGCCGGTATTAATTTTGATATCACCGTCAGTCAGATAAGCCGCTAATCAACGGGGAGTCTCTTCTCCTGGTTACCCGCCACCCGCGGTTCAAAATATAACCACGCGCCTGACAACGCCGACACCCCATTTCTATCCGTGGCGTTACCAGAAAGTTGGTTCAAATCATGTCGCTAATAACCGTTCATCGGTATTTGGCCACCATTCGACAGCATCTTTTCATGTTTCAATAAGGCCCTAACTAAATCTAAAAAGAATTCAAACATGACCGCCTGTAATGACAGACGTAATAGATAAAATCTGACAGCTTGGATATAATAAAATTATTGAGATAGAAATTACCAAATCTATTATTTATCAGGGATTACAATTTATTCACCAGACCCAGTCAACTTCTTAACTTGATTAACTTAGCTACCCAGGTTTAAAATGACGTAACAGTATCAGCGAAATCCATTTTGGAATTTCAAGTCGTATGTAATTCCTCCTATTTACACTTGCACTATTTACGTAAATACATGAGATACATGACAAGCTTTCAAAATGTCATGACTACTAAGAATTTTTAAGGAACCCAAATATTGTCATTTTGTGGTTTCCGCAAACGTTCAAGATTGTTTCTCAAGACTCTGGACTTTGGTTTCACTTTCGCAACACCGGTTCAAATAAAAGATTTATATTAATTACATGCATGATATATCTTTTTGAGAATCCAAATAAACGGAGCTCCTTAATCTTTTTAGACTCTCCGCTTTTCCGCAACTCGACATAACTTTATTGATTTTTCAGTCAAAATTGATGGCAAACGTTTCAGATGATTTATTGTGCAAGTTTCGCATTATATATTTTTGGTGAGAATTTGGTGGCCATTGAGGCACTAAAAATCATCAGTCCTTTTTTGACTGACGATGGATATTTGTTATTAATTCTGTAAAATAGCTAAAAAGGGAATTAAAGTATCTTTAGCATTTAAAAAACTTAAACAGTTCAAATAAGATTTTCCCTAATTCTATAGTATTAAAGATTGTGAAAATCCGCAATTGTTGCTAAACTCAGCCAATCAGATGCTCTGCTTCTGTCAGAAAGATTTCCAAGACAGCAATGGCTCTGAAGCAAATCCCTGAAATACCTGTACACTATGCCTTGACCATTATTTGTTAACTCTCGAGTAAAAAGTAAAAAAACTTAAGCTACCAAACAACTTTTGCCAATTCGTAAAATATTCATGGGATTCGAGATTAAAAATATGTTAAACAATTCAATATACTGGTCCATGAAATCATTTTTATTTTGTTAAACTCTTTATTTTATTCTGATGCTTCAATTGAAAATACGGACGTCTTCAAAAATGCATTTTATCTTTAAAAAATGGTATACCAATACTAGTTTACTTGGGTACGACGACGTATCTTATAAATATGCTAAACTTGGGACTGTTTCCGGCGACTTAGTTTAACATAAGCAAAATATGAAAGGCACATCGAAGACGAGACGATCGAAGTTTTGCATCGATTTCTCATTTTCGCTATTTTTATTTATCGCTGAAGAATTTTCACCTCTCTACCATATAGCAAATGATCAATAGTGGAGATCAGTTTGAAAAATAGATGGAAAATGGCATAGTTCGCATCCAAATAAATTATGGATTTCGTGGAAATTAAAATGTTGAACGCGTAAATCAAATATAGACGAAACCTATTTCCATAATTACTTTAGGGAGTTTGACGTTGGTAGTCAGTTAGGTTGAATTTGCGTCATTTTGTTGGACACTGACAAACAGCGAATGTCTCATTTTTGCGTCCATTAACTTGATTGGATCGATCTATATAGGCAAAATACCACAGGTCTGAAACAATAGCACCGCAAACGCGGATTAATCAAGTACAGAGGACGATGTTTTTCAATTGATTGCATTTTGACCAATCGCCTACGCCCAAATGAAAGAGTTAAATTGTGAATGATAACGAAATTGCATATTTAATAAGTAAAATAGAGAAACTCACAACACAGGCTTGCTATTTAATCACTTTGCAGCGGCGATTCACAAAGCTAACAATAATTCATGATTTAATTATGGCATTACGTAATTAATGAAGATAAATCGAAATTGAAAACGTCACTGAATATTCAAATAAGTTGGAAAACTTGCGGGTTGCAATTTGCATTCTAACGAACAACTAATTTTATTATTGAATTGCAAACAGGACGATATTTGCCTCATAAGAGAAATTGTTTCAAATTGTGGCATAGATCATCAAGGTTTTGGCAAATGTCGTCATCTAAAAAAATGCAAAATAACTTTGGTAAAACAATTTCAATTAACAGTGTCCAGAGAACACTGTGAGACTGACTATGCATAATTTAGCCAAAGTAAAAATATGTTTTTCGCATCCGCATAATTTGGCCAGCTGCCGCCCCTTATTTTTTGGATTCACAATCACTGCATACATGGAAGCTCCACCGCAAAGCTAGATTTCGTGTGATTTTCCTATGCATCATGTTTTTGTATGCAATTAAATGATGGAAACTTGTCAGATGGAGAACGCGTCGACGCGCGCTCAAACGATTACGGCCTGGGAAATAGGTGTGTCGACAAGCGGTACACGAAAATCATAATAGGTGGCGTGGGAGTTCATTAGGATCATACAAATAGGTCAGGGCGTCGGCCGCACCAAGTTCAAGGTATGGTTTAATTGAATTTTCGTGTTCTCTGCGAATACACAGTTGAGCATTTATGCTCATGAGTCCATCTCTGTTGAATACACCTTTGGTTATTATTCCTGAAATCTGATTCAATTTGTGCCAAAACCTGGACACGTAACAAACTCACTGAAGGCTTTATTTAATTTTGGTTTGAATTGAAAGGCACCAGCTACGGACATTTTCTATCCACCATAGTTGTTACATAAACATTATACTACATAAATAAACATCTTAGTTTGTTCACTTGTTCAGATTCTGATAATTGACTTTTAAGGACCATAGCTCTTACGAGTACGTTGTAGTACATAAATAAACTTCACAGTTGCGTCACTTGTTCAGATTCTGATAATTCGATTTTTGAAGACGCATCTAAAATACTAAAAATGTGGTATTTTATGATTTGAAATTTATTGCCAGTTTTAACTGAAAAGCATCTAAAAATGGAACCACATTATTTATTTCTTTGGAAAATATCGAAATGCCACTGTCTTGCACAACACCATTGAAAGACTCACAGAAAGAACAAATGTAAAACGATGCGATTAAATTGACGTAACGCTCGCCATACATAAATTCAGGTCTCAGAAGGATACACTTTTGCACGTCCAACAATATTGATATTGCTCCAGGCAAATTAACGCTAGTCACACCGGCCTACGTATAAGCGAAGCGTTGATTAAATTAAGGGAAGTGTTGTCGCATATTGGACCATATACAGTAGATCTACCGCGGCGGTTATTGTGACCGGGTCGCCGTATTTGTTATTCTAAACGCCCAGCACGCAAGCAGGGGTTCATATCGATAACCAGCGCATCACTCGTACCAATTATGCGTTCCCGATCAATTCTTTTTTAAATAACACTATATGCACTATATGTGGATGAGGCCAAAGATGACCCACTACATGTTTGTACAGTACTCATGCGTGCAATCTGTATGGGATAGATAAAATATATGTTTGGTGTTTATTCTAGAAGATGCCTTTAGTAAACCATCACAAGTGATGTTCACTAATGAAGTATCAAATATTAAATGTAACTTACTTAAAGCGTAATTACAAAGTACAAGATGTAACGAATGAATCATTATTTTAGATTGTCAATTAAAGATTCAGGTAAAGATAAGTGTGTGATTGAAGAGTGCCCAATAACTGTCTCATTGCATTTGAGTATAGTGAAATTTAGATTATCAAACATGGAATGAGAAAAGCTTTATGTACAGAGTATTTAGAAAATATCGAGTCACTGTTTATACATAAAATTTCCGGCTTCTCTTTTAATCTCGTTTGACATTCAAATCAACGTCTTCATGGTTATGGTAAAAAAAGATATTCACTTTCACATTGTCGAGTAGTCACGTAGCTTCAGTGAAATCTCAAGAAACAGTCAACCGATGCGTGTTGTCAGCATTCGACATTAAAATGGCATTCTATTGAAACAATATTGTGAAGATGGAAATGACTGATTGTTCTGATTAGAAACGCTTTTTATTTGTGTCGCGAAATGAAAAAATATCGACAAATCGAACGTACTCATATGACTTCGCCTCTACTGTAAGCTATTGGATTTTATTATGATGCTTCTTTTTGGTATCCCCTTTTGATGTCTGATGTCGGTCGGCTAACGAGATTTTATGCTCCTGACATCAGTTGTTCACTCATGGTGACATGGAAACGATCTACCATCTGTGAGACCATCTCGACCAAAGTCAGCTTCCCCAGATAGGACCATTCTATCCGAAATATTGCGAGACCTTCTTACTAAAAAGTCACCTCCACGCAGATGATAAAATGGAAAACACGGTAACATTAATTTGTCTCTTTCTTTCAAAAAACAAAATACAGAAATCATAACTTTCGAATCCGTATCATTTTAAGAACTGCTGTGCAGTATGTAGTTTTGAACACATTAGTATCCGGATTGATGAGGATCTCAGGAGAGTATCCATGTAAAAGGACTTCTCCGCTTTCCTTATACCAAATCGCGCATTTGTAGTTTCCTGTATTCGACTGTGTAACGAATACGAATACCGGATATAGGCTGGTAGACAAACCCACGCACGTATTATACGTAATATTATACTCAACAACACATTTATTTACACGCGTAGGTCTTCCTGATTGCATCAGTGATCAAAGTCTTACAACTCCCCTGTCCAATTATACGAAGACAACGTGACCTAATACGATATGGTGACAAATGACAATTTGGTATAACTGAGATTGTTCTAGTTGGGTTTCGTATACTTAGAAGCTGCCTGTTACGTAATGTCTATTTGCGAAAATTTTATGCATATTTATTTTGTTGTCTATTCAAATCACTTTCTTTAGCTCTTTAACCACCGGCCTTGATCCATTTCACAACACGAATGAGAAATGTAATTTGTGGATGCTATTGAAGAAAAGGGTTTTTCAAAATTCAACAAATGGTGCTGTACTGCTGCCCCTGTAAGTTGGCAATCACTGTTCGCTGCGTGCCACCAATTAATTCGTTAAAATGACTCCGATGAAGAATATCTGTAATTCTTACAGTATAAAAACATTAAATATCTTCTCTGACTACTCAAGCAATTGATTAATTACTGTAAATGCCAACAAGATTGCCTCCTTACTTAAAATCCTCTACTTGTATATTAAAACATCTTATCAGCTCGTGTGCTGTGATCAGATAGTAGAGTTGTTGGTTTTTTTACTAAGATTTTTTTGCAATCGCATTTCATCTGACAGCGAAATTGCATGATTTATTTACGAAAACCACAAGCAAAGCTGATTGGAAAACTTCAAGATTAGTCTAACCAGTCATTAACTAGCATTTGCTTAAATGCCTCTGACAAAATAATCCCCTCTTGGTGGTACCACGATCCACGAGAAATCAAATCGCTTTCGGCTTCGATTGGCATTTCAGCAAGGAATGCGACCCTGCTTTTTATCGCAGATTACGATTTCTAGATACAAAATGAAATACATTTACTTGGAAAGAGTAATAGCTTTAAAAAAAATGTACATAAAATTATCATTTTGGTTGTTGATGTGCTGCATAGAAAACCTTTAAGTCTGAATTCATTCATTTGGTTTGCATATCGCGACCGCGAACTCAAGTTCATAAAGAGAACATTTTTGAATGCATCTTAAATTGATATTAAAAAAAACTGCATCGTTTTAAGAATTTTTACCGTCTATTCATTGGTTGCACGACGAAACTCTAAGAAAGAAAGCCGTAACCACTACCGAAAGTCAGTCGCGTCTATTTTTCTACCCCCTTGTCAAGATCATCGTTGATACGCATTGAGACGACATTTGCCGAGTTAGAAAATTATATTACCTAAACCTATATTCAAGAAGAGTATGCGCATCAATTCAAGTCTCGCGCATTCCAATTACATATTGGCGAGCGAGGAATCTGGAGGAAAGATCGTTCTGACGGGGCTTAGACAATCTGGTAGTTTCAAGTTCGATAGTTTCTTCACTTTCCTGAGGAATTTTGCATTGGTGATTGACAAAGGGGGCATGCTGGATGGTGCAACGTTGGTGTGAACAGTGAATCGCACGTCGGCATCCGTTACGGGGTTATCACAAGGTTGGTCAAAGATGCGGCTCGCGAGAGGCCCTTTTGGTTGGGGTATTTTTCTCTCTCCAATCAACTGTAGTCAACTGCACTACAGACATTACGTCCCCCTCATGGTGCTTAGGCACTGTGCGAGGGGGAACGACCAGTACCCCGGGATCGATCGAAATTTTCGAGAGCCCGCGCCGGGAATCGAACCCGGGACCGCCGAAACCACAGT
>JAQGBY010006985.1:0-12342 GCA_034698785.1 Mycogona germanica | reverse complement strand
TTTTCGAGAGCCCGCGCCGGGAATCGAACCCGGGACCGCCGAGCCACAGTCAGTCGCTAAACCAACTGGGCTACGACTATAAATGCAGTTGTGATAAGATAGTCCAAGCCGCAGTATTCAGAATATTCCACCAAATAAGTTGAAATAACTGAATTCCAATTGTCCTTTTGTGGTATTTGCATATCGTAGAATTTTTTTAAATTATTATTTCCCATCACTGTAGTCCGAGATCGAAATATTCGAGAGTCGCGCCGGGAATCGAACTCGTTACCGCCGAGCCACAGTTATATCGTATCCCTTTATTAATTGCTGAGAATTTATTTATTGAAATTAAAGTTTTCAGGAATTTTGTTAGGGCTCCTAATTTCAACACTGGATTGCAGAAATTCATTTCTCACATGTTTTAAAGCGTAATTCACATATTGTAAAGAATAAATTAGTATCGGCTTAAGTTCCGAGCTGGAGGTTCGAGCATAATTTTGTGTGGACAATGATTGATTCCTATTGTACTTGGGGGTGCGAGGGAGGTCAATTGTGCAGAACAAATTGTTGTACGGTTCCTTATTGGTTCCAATGAGTTGGAAATTTTGTTCCTGTCAATAGGCAAAATTAACACGTGACAAATAAATTGGGCGACCTGCGAATCCCTAAAACCAAATATGGTCATTACAATTACAATAAGTGTCCACAAACAGCCCCGGATGAGGCCTATGCCGGGGGTCGAACGGCCAGTTATGGACAAAGGTGTACGTGGTTGTCCTATCCTAACAGGCTTTTGACTTGAGACTTGATCGTTAAGGCTATTCCACTGTCAACACACTCTGGGGAAATAGGAGTTGAAGCACGAGTCACATCTACAATGCAGCTCCTCAACCATTTTAGTATGCCCCGCTCTTCTACACCTTGTAGGAGCCTGTCTCACAATTTCCCCAATTTTCACATTACAATTCCTCTTCAGAATACGAGCCAGAAGCCCAATATTGGTCGTTTTTCTACGATCCTTTAACGATTCCCATCCCATTGCAATATTGACAACATGTTCGTCATTACTCTGTATTCGAATGCATAGTTCTCGCATGCAGTGAGAAAGAAGTGGCCTTGTGATGTGAATTAGCAAATGACTTCACAACTCTGCATTTGTATAAAGAAAAGTGTCTCTTCATCGCGTGACATTCACACTTTGTATTTGTCCGATTGTTCGCGTCGCTCCGCATCATACACGTAGTGTTTCGTTCTTTGTCCCGTGGCTTGTGACTGTGTCTGTGCAAATAGTGGGAAAGTCACGAAATGACGTTTGTCGTTGCATTTGTACAGATGTCCCCATTTGAACATTTGCATGACGACTCAAATAAAAGAACAATACAATATATTGCACAGCAAATTATTTTCCGATAAGCAGTTAATCCGAAATAAAGATCAGACCTTAGCCGTGATTTTGGATAAATGGAATTAACAATACAGCCCCAGAAGTTCCCCATCCAATCGTGGCATGAAAAATAAGTTGTTTCTACTTTCTACACGAGCACATGTGGCCTGGGCTTCGTGTGCTGTTCCCATGCGGTGGCGGGCGTGTTCTGACGTCATACAAAAGACGGATCTGTGGGCGCTGACGTCACACATATAGGAACATATGGTGTCTTTCGCGAAGTAGGAGAGTTGAGGAGGGATCAAAAAGAGCAGGTGTTTCCCTCTAGTAGTGAGCGACTACTCCTGTTTCTCACAAAGTGTGTTTTATATTTAGGAGGTGCTCGGTGAATATATTTGCACTTTGAGTTATAGTTTTGATACAATTCTCATAGGAGGCAATTGATTTTTACTTGCCCTTAAATGGTCGTTTGACCCCGTCATAGGCCCCATCTGGAACTGTTTGTGGGTATATATTGTAATTGTAAGAAGTATCGTAGAGGTGAATTACGTTCAAGTGCATGTGTTTAATGTGTTATAGAACGGCATGGTTCGTGTCTTAAATACATCATTTTACAGAAACTTGGGTGTGTCAAATATGTCATTGATGAACAAGGAATCAACGACATAAATTGTTTTCAAATTACTGTATATTTATGGACACACATTAATGTTTTTTAAGAAAATTGTAACTATACAGATTGAGTGGGCTCTTTAGTTTTCGAGGGGCGAGGTTTCGAGGTGATTGTCAAGAGCTGTCATTGTCCGTCATCGTTCCAGTTACATTGGCGAACAATACAATGTAGTCAAGGGTTTGTGAAGGAAAGTCAAAAGTACCACGCCGATATTTGACCGTATTTCGCATAACGCCAACTTGTAAATGTGGGTCTGTGGTGTGACGAAATACGCATGTATTTGTCAATCTCACTTTGTCTAATGCGTGGAGTTGAGTTTTCATAACCGAAAACAAATGTAGCAGCAAATTATGTGACAGCGGCCTCAAATAATCAGAATACATTTTAGGTGAACCTATTGATGTATCGCTGTGTTTGAATTTCATTTTAACGATGGATTTTTTTTCTAAAAGTTAGTAATGAATCATTTTGATCGATGGAAAAACCTGTGCCTCTTTGTATAGGTCATACGCAATTGGCCGACAGACAGTGACCATGATATACGGAATAAGGTTTATTATGATACGTTAATTGGTGGATCGCTGTTATGTCCCTAAACACAACGACCTATTACCAAAAAAACTTACGCAACTAAATGCAGCCTTTCACAGGGGCTTTCGTCCAGCTTGCTAGCTGCGCTTGGCGATCGACTTCAGAAATAAGGCACTTTATGTCACCAGTAACTTTACTAATTCGGTTGTCCAAAATAGTAGAATGTCACCGGATGAGATAATTATACAAATAAAGAGTATACCCAAATGCCCCCATATCATTTAGGAATATATAACTTGCATAATGAATGAATGGACACTTTCGGGACACTGTTTTTCTAACACCATTGGCCATTTTTTACAAATACCACCCTGGCAAAACTGTTTAAAACGCCTTCAGAACCATTCAATTCCAGGTTATCTTCGAAACTATTGTATTTGAAACTGGTGCATTTAATTTTTATACAGGTATACGACAATTAAATGTCACAATTTTGAGTCGTTCTTGAAACTGCAAACGTCATCCTCGTACTTCAATGAGATATTTTCCCGCTCTAATTTTAATTTGAAATGCGTGATTGTATTGAAAAGGATAAATCTCATTGTTAATTAATAGGTTAGTGTGCCTGTAGTTGCTCAATTATTAGTAATTAAGTCTCTTCTTGCGTGATGACTTATTTAATTACTTTTCAAAAATGGAGATTTTCTCGCGTTTCCATTATACAGGCACAAACCTGTCAACAACAAATTAATGCTATATAGAAAAAAAGAGAGCAAATTATTATTGAAACTACAACAACTTGTTTGTATATATAATTTTGCTGCTTTCATAATTTCATTTATAAAAAAAATCCTGGGACGTCAACCGTTCATTAAATTGTAGCAGCACGATGCACAGGCAACTAACAGTAACAGCAAGTGCATACTTTGGGAGTCGTGAAGGTGATGCATTGAACTTAGATTTTATTGCCGCCTTTATACGTATAATTAAGTCTTCGTCATAGCGACATGTTGTTAGGGGTTGCAATTATTATACACATTGTACTTCATGCGAGTGGCACCATTCTCATTACTATCGACTAAATGTGTACATACATCATCTACATCGATTTCAACCATTGATGATGTTTAAATAGTACAATTTTATGTCAATATGTCATTGGTTGTGATAACAATATTGGACAAGTACATACATGGTTTATTTCTGTTACTCACTCGAACAAATACATTTGAGTGCTTCCTCGGATGTCCCTATTTTCTTGTTGTTTTGGGTCAATTTTAATTGCTCACCACATGAGTAAACGTAATAAATTTTGCATGCAAATATTCTTGCAGAAGTTTAATTTGCATTTTTACCACCGGTGACACGTATGATTTATTTGTCGTCACACTTTGCACGTACGGGAGTTATCCTGCTTGTCTACGTATAGTACATGTATGTTAAGACACACTTTCGGTATTATTATACGCACGTACAATGTGTAATCGTACATGTGCCTAGAAGGACTTCCCATCGAAAGAAGTACTGTCTTGTACTGACAAGACGTGCAAGGTTTTTATTCTAGACGCTCATGTAGACGAATTTAGATGAAATTAGATGAGACTATATGATCATTTCAAGTTGTCAATTTCATTGATAAAATGAACGTTTTTATCACCAGATGTCATCGGTTGTCATTCTTGAGGTAAAAAAGTAAAGTTCGCTTTTTTTTTTTAAAGTGACTGTTAATTTAACATCCCACATTAAAATTCATGTGGGCTCTTGAACAAGCCTATAGACGTGGGTGTGCGATTTGGGTAGTAGATTTGTAAATCTGATGCCATATTCTATACCTCTGTAACAACATACAAGGTAGAGCTGTATTAGAAATTGAAAAATGAATATGTGGCCAAATGCCAAGTTGAATGCTGCAGAGGGCAGCGTCACACATGAGTGCATGAATAAAGACATAATGAAGTTGCGTAAGCTGGCTATGACGAGAATTTACAGACAGCTGAAAATTGTCTACCATTAATTAAAAGTCAAACAAAACGATAGGATAGTCGTTAATAGCTAACTATAGGAACTATGCAATTATCATCGAATTTTGCGAGTTTAAATGGCACTCAAAACCATGGTGAAGCATGGACGCATGTATGTCATCGAAAATGAATGGCGCAGTTGATGCTAGCTATCATTTTAGATAATTTCTAGTCACAAACTGTGTCTAGACGAAAAAGATATTTGGCGACACCCTGTATCTGTAAAACCATACGCGTTGTGTCACAAATTAATTTATACCTGTTAATGACCATTTTGCCGAAAAAGCAAAACGTTGAAAGCTAGATAGATATAGCAGTGTAATCCGACAGTTACAGTAATGGTGGATATTTGAAAATATTTTCTAATATATATATCTAATATATTTATACGTAATTAATATTACGTATTCAGATGAAAAAAAGGTTAGTCGCAAATTTTAACCGAATTACTTGCACTAACTAATGGTAGTTACACACTGGTAGTTTACCCTTATGCCTCTTTGACTGTTCATCACTTCGCGCTTCAAACGGCTGTGTGTTGTTGCCACATGTGTCAAATGGAATGGTTTCCCCCTCATTTTTCCCCTGGAACGCGTAAAATGTGATCCTATATGTTGCAATTGTTACCATACGAAGCAAAGCTTGTTTTATGAACAGTTAACTCGCCCACCCACACGATATTTGAGAAGTATGCGAAACCACGTACTGCTCCATCATGTGTACGTATTTAATCAGTAAAATCACATTGTAGTTGTAATGCAATATTTGCTCGTGACAATGAAAGCGTGAATGCACAGTTATATTTACGAGTGAAGTGCGCACAAAATTTTGTTACCATTACATTTTTACTTTGCGAATTTAGGTTAGTGAAATGGAGTTCTTAAATGTACCCGATATTAATCGAGTGTCAAGTAGTATTAAAATATTGCAGCATATTAAACTAGTATGAATAATAAATTTCTATTGCTGTCTTGCCGGCAAAGAGATCATTTGAATAAAGCGTAACTGTCGGCCAGGATTAAGGTTACGTTAAATCTCAACCCCCCACCCCCCACCCCCTCTTTTTTTTTAAATTTACGGCTATTCCCATTCGTGGTTCGTTAATAATTGCGTGTCGGCTGTACCTTCAGGAAGCTATCGGAATTTCAACCGCAAATCGTTTTACCAAATGTTTTTGGCGCGTGTTTGCGTGACAGGTGATCCAAAAATGCGTTTGATCAATTTGGGTCAAACGATGCGTGACTTTAACGTTGTACTCTGGTACTACTGCGCAATTCTGCTTAACCACTCACTCCGCACATCATAATTAACCAAACGCGAACTGTTTTCAAACGTGCAATCGATATTGATCGCCTTCCAAGAAGTATATATCTAGTGGTTATTTCATGTTCTTTACAGAATGCATTGATTTTTTTTTCTTCTGTGTCTTCCAAATTGTAAAGAATTAATTTTAATTAACCTTTAGCGCATACAACGTACGTACGTCGTAGGTTGTGTGATCAAAAAATAAATGGTTCGATTTTGGATCGATGCGACGAAATCTTGAATCAAGCTGTGCTTGCTGATTGACTCAGATTTGTGAATTCCCAATAGTCGTTATGGAAACTTAACTAAGCTTCTATTGATTAAGAGAGGGAAGAGAGAGCTTTGAGCTTTGATCTAAACCATCACTCAATTTCGAGAGTATAATATTGCTAGTATGGATCCGGAAAAAACGATTACCCTTGGCATAACTATTGGTATAATTTATTATTAAATATTATTAAATATTATACCATGGCCAAATCAGTTCTCCCTGTGTTTTTCTTCCAACTTGGAACTGCCCCGGGTCTAAACGGATTTCCCCATTTTCCTCATTGGTGATATCGACGGCGGCCATTTTGAATATTATTCAGGCAGTTAACAGGCTATATTTTACCGGTTGGCGGTGTCAGCGATATAAAGGCTCATGTCATGTATCGACCTGGTGGGAAATTCAGTCGCGTGAGTTGCACAGGATACAAAACAAATCTGTGACGCTGTATCTGTAACAACATCGATGCCAACACCAAGTTCGTGTAAACGGGACTGACCAATCAAATGCAGTTATACAATTTTTGAAAATTTGGGCCAGCGTCGACTTGCATTTTATTGCTGCGTGTGAGGGTCATTGTTTCCGGCGTTTTTTAATTTGATATACGAAGTTGTGTGTTACGTCGGAGCTGCCAAGTTCTTTGAAACTGCAAGTTGTCTGACACATCGAGGCTTCGATTTTGCACTGCGACAGGTAAATGTTTTTCATTCAAATTTTTGTATCATTGATATTGTTGAACGTCCGTGGTCGTCTACCACGTGGTTTTTGCTAACCAACAATGGATAGCAGCTAGGGACTGCATTTCGAATCGGGAATTCGGTATTTTTATTTTGACCTTAGACTTAGTTTTAAAATATATTTTAAGTTGCTGTATTTCCGTCACAACACTTGAGCATTTCGCTCATGATGATGAATGCAAAAATTGTAAGTCATCGTGACGGCTAGAAGGTTTTTCCCCAACTGTCTTTTGCCCATTGCAATTCTCAATCGATCATACATTATTCATATTATCATAAATGGTGTCATATGAAAGTGACGTGTGATCAGTTATTGGTCGAAAACACATATCCGGATGACTATAACAACAGCTATAAGCAAACTGCATATAAATTGTGCAAGCAAACCGATATAGTAGCTATATTCGCTGAGAACACATAAACCTGTCTGTAGCAACAGCTATTTGCTATAGCAAAAGCATGTTATTGAATGATGATGACGTGCTTCAGAGCATTGTTTTTGCAGGTTTCGTCAAATTGTTCATTAATGTCTTCGCTAAAATATTCATTTATACGCACGTCGTATGGTGTATGAATGAATATTCTAGTGTGAACCATTCAAGTTAGCGAAATTGTTTATTTTATTTTTGGTCAAACCCCAAACAAGTCGATTGCATGTATTGTGTGTTTCAAAAAATAGAACCACCTACAGAAAAGAAATCAAATCTTCTGAAATAATTTACAAAGTCCCATGGAAAAAAATTGACAATATCCTAATAAAATATACAAATATTTTGGCTATTTCATTTTTTGTTCGAAATATTCTTCTTTCTAATAACACAAGCTCGAAGTCGCGCCCGCCACTTTTTTACTGACGCGTCGATGACGTTTTTGATCATTGATTTCTGGATTCGATTGCAAGATTCTTGTAGTTGAAGTTGTTGTAACTTGTAAAAGTTTTTATCACAAGTATTGGTAACACATCCTTTGGTGCATTGTAAAATTTAAACAATTGTTTTTCCTTGATGGGCCTTCATATATTGCTTTTCAACGCGAGGGCCCACAAATTTCGCTATTAGAGTCATATTATTTATTTTTTATAATGTACATTGACCTTTGTATGTAGTGCCAACAGTAGCTGAAATAAAGTTTAAGAAAAACTTTGGTTGTAAACTATTTCTAGGATATAAACTATATCTGTTTATCGTCCGTCATTTTTGATCACAATGAAATGTTTTAAGGAAGTGTCTGAAACCTGCAACCAACAGATGTCAGCAAGATTGCCCGTTTGGAACAAACGAAATGTGACCCGCTCGAGTTCGAGCCTATATAAAAGGAAAGAAAAATATTTCGAACAAAAAATAAAATAGCCACAATGTTCGTCTATTTGTTACTCTACTGTCAACAAAATTTCATGCAATTTGATAAATTATTCCAGAAGATCTGATTAAATGTGTAGGTGACCCTTTTGTTTTGGAACACACTGTAGATTCTGCTAAATCTGCATGTTAAACAATTTATTCTCTATAGTTACAGCCTACTTAACAATAGTTTCTCGTATTGATGCACAGTATTGACTGACTTTCCTCTTGAAAGAGTTGCATTTGAGTTTTTCATTTTTGAAGTTATTGAAATTTCGAATGAAGCGCCTCTATTGAGAGCATTCTGGTAACCGCTTCGCGATAATTGGTGCAACACCCAAACATCATAATTTTTCAGAAAATAAGAACTCGTACTATATTTGTTACATGTATGACAACTGTAAACAGGCCACGCACTATGGAAGATTGATCGATGTAAATAGCTGTTTTTGCTGCGGTGCACTTGCGCCAGTCGTCTCACCTGAAAAGAACACATAACTTTATCGAACGTATCGGATCTACCTGCCTGAATATACATGCACGAATATATCATAAATGCACACATTTGTATATATATATATATATATAGGTAGGCAGTCTAGTCACCATTGACATGCATCTTTACTGTGCATCATATATAAATGTCATATATATCTGTATATATAGTATAATGCATATTTGAGTTGGAAGTAATGATATAATAATTTATTTTGTCTTAAGTGCGCTTCTTTGCAGGAAACGCCAGCGTTTTGCTGAACTGAGGTTGGGAGCTATTTTCACGTATATTATGCGTGACCATGTATCAGTTTACGATGCATTCGATATGCGTGAAATTATTTTTGCTTTACGCGAGATTGTATAAAGAAGTTTCATATAATATATTGGAACTCACGATTTTTCTTCTGCTTTTTGATGTTACTCGTACATGCGCATGTTTGCATGCCCAGAACTCACCTGATGTTTCCTCCCATGCTCGTGTCTTTCTTTTCTTCACGGGATTGGCATATTTAATTTTTATTATAATGTTGAATCGACCTATTTGCAGTTTTGGTTTCGAGACGAGACAATATCTTGATTCCCCCTAAATGAAATCATAATTCAAGTATATTTTCTATAAGACAAGAATGTTGCTTCGAATCACATTTCTCATTTCTGGCTGCCAGTTTTTGGTTACAAGCTCTGATGGATGGTTCATTATTTAAGCAACCTGATGACGATGATGAGTCATTATCGTCCGCTTCCACGTCTTTCTAGTTAAGTTAAATAATTAATTTTTAAATAATAGTCTACTATTATTTATTGTAAGAAGAGTTATCGCCAACTCTTGTTAGTCCTTCCTCCTCCGATGCTGTCCCGGGCACAGCTTCCATTATATTTTACATAATCAACACGTCCTATTTCTATCAACTTGATGGAGGTCTTTGAGAATAGCGTTCAGTTTCGAGCCTATTTTTTTCACCAAGGCCAACGTGAAAGTGAGGTCATCGTGAGCGCGCACGACCCATCTCTGTGCGTCAATTGATAAAAAAAAGACTGCAGGTGGTGTATAAATATTTTAATTTCACCCGGCGGGGTGAAGAATTAATTTCGTCTGAAAAAAAACATCGAACGTTTCCCTCGGTTAGGCAACATGCGTCAGGGCAAGCGCCTTGTAGCATTGATTTGCTTTCGCGCAGATAAGAGTCCATGTGACGATCATATATAAAAGATTGGGCAATCGAGAAAATTGGTCAATATAAAAGTGCATGTGCGATCGTTTATTGTTGTAATGTTCATTAATAATTCATATAATATCTACTATTGCGAGATGTATTGGCAATTTTTTTATTTTTCACCCTCATCACGAACAGCTAAGTCAGATTAGTTATTTTTATTTTCATAAAATGTTTGGATATTTGGCCTGATATTTGGTTCCAATTGTCTGAGCTAGGGGCTGTTCACCAAAAGCCATTAAGTATTCACTCTGTACCTGTACTTTCATTCATTCAAGAACGTTCTTCATATAGAGGACACCACCAACTCTAATTCAAATATCATTTGTCCACCTCACGGGTTTTTCCGAGTTGCACAAAAGTTACACTTTAGTTAGCATCACAAAAGGATGAAATAAAATTGTCGGTCACCATTACACGATCACATTATTCAAGAAAACCCCATAGATATTGCATTTTTCCTATTTGCTTAACTTTGAAACCTTTTAATGATCTTTAGTGCAAGTTCATTTTTATCACAACGTCATTGCATCGTGAAATATAAATTGTTGTCTTGCCCGGTTGTCATGGCTCATGGATCATTCGATTTTTAGAGGACATCTACAACATAAGTTTCGCCTTCATGGAATCGTCCCTATTGTACACGTTGTTGCAATTAAAACATGATTACAACCGGGGGGGGCGACAGATTTTTTTTCTTCGAGATTGAGTACAAGCTGGAGATTGAGTACAGCATTGATGCCCTTGGTTTTCTTTGTGTGTCCTGACGATTTAGGCGAGAAATGGGGTTTACCATTTGTTTGAGAATTGTAGCCTTTCTATTTGTTTTCTATTCATGACTGGTTATTTCGTCACCAATACAACACAACAATACGGAGAAAGTTGCGAATCAGATACTAGACATCGAAGCAAGAGGGTTTGCGATGGCATGTACATGAGAAGCGATCGTGATTGTACCAGTGTACGTTGTGCGATTTGCGATTAGTTTAGTGGTTGGCAAGCTTGACCTATTTGAATATTTTTTTTTAGATAACAACCCACTTTGACAAACAAACAAATACTGCCCCGGAAGTTAGCCATTTTTTTTTATTCTTTCCTAAACGCCAGCATGTCGTAGACAGTAGAATTGTGTGTTTTTTCAGGCGTGATTTTGCTTGTCAAGTCCCAGGCGGCATCACGCTGCTCATGACGAATCAACCGGGCTCTAAAAGCAAGTTTTCCATTTTGATTGGCGGCTGCCAATCTGCTATGACCCTCTCTCTAACCCAATTTAATTCTGTACGGTGCACGGAGAATAGCTATATTTTGCACATGGCTGGGATTTGAACCTGCGCCATGACCAGATCGTCAAATTGCGATGACTAATTGTGTTTGATTGACGGCTAAGTGTTGAGGAAAGCGGCCTTTGTGGATTTACTCGTAGCTTAAACCAGTTGTAAACAAGTTGAACCACTTTCATTGAATTTTATTTTTGGACATTTGCCGTCCACCAACATTGCAATGTTTTTGAAGGAGTGTGCCAAACATGTTGAAGAGTTACCAAAGCCACTAAAATGAACGCGAAAAAATGTGAAAGGAAATATGGTGAGTTTGCCAAAATACGACCTCAAACGAGGATCGAACAGCTAAGAGTCAAAAAGTGCGTGTCATCTTGTAGACGTCTAAGAAATTAATAATTAATCGCAAGGCTTCCGCCGTTCGGTGATGCGCTCCTGACGGCGACAATTGAAACCAACTGTCGCAGACCTGGTCCTCTGGTTGTAACTGAGCCATCTCGAGATAACGCGAACGAAAACCAAGACTTTTAACTGAGGGTACATACTCCAACCTCTTGATCCTCACACCCTGTAATCTTGTAAACAAGCCAATTTGTTCAAATGATATTGTACACACACACAATGAAAGATTCCAATCTCAAGTGCCCGCTAATTGTTTGCAATAACTCCAGACTTGGCCGACGATCATCTTAGCTGTTGATTCGCACGGTTCTCTTATCGAAATTGCCGTTGTCAATTATAAATGGTCTGTTTCTTTTTTTAAGATGTCGTACTTGATCTCAGTCCCTTTGATGGTGGAGTGTAATCTGATGGATTGCGAAAATAAAGCCGCTAGATGTGCTCGTAGTTACAAGATGAGGATGATACAAAACAAATCCTATATTATAAAACTAAGAATTGGATTTTGGTGTTCGGAACAAAACGGCAGAACGGCTCAATGAAATCGCAGAAAAATGAACATACACTTACTAAACCATCATAATTCACTAGCGACGGAGCGACGTATCACTATTTTCAATAAAACATAATAAAAAAAGCGTTACAAAATTTTGGCTAATCTCCCTTTGGCTTCAAACTTAAAAAATGGCGTCTCCACATCAAAAGCATGACGT
>JAQGBY010006984.1:0-12343 GCA_034698785.1 Mycogona germanica | reverse complement strand
GACGCCATTTTTTAAGTTTGAAGCGAAAGGGAGATTATCCAGAATTTGGTAAGGGTTATTTTAATATTAAATATTTATGTGCCTCTCACATCGTGCCTAAACACTGAGAGGGGTACAGAATCTTCCTATTGTGACCCGTCATTTCAGTGAATTAAAAAAATACCGAGATCTGATATTCCGTCGCTTGCGAATTATGATGGTTTACTAACTTCATGGTAATTTTTATGCAATTTCATTGAGCCGTTCGTGAGTTAGTCTCTGGACATGAAAATCAAAACCTCTGTTTTATAATATAGGATTTCATATAATCACTGAGTAGTCAGCCATTTGGCAGAGGGAAGCAACCTCAACGTTCGTCTTTAATGTTGAAATGGCGCTCTAAAGCATTGCATTAGCAAAAAGAATTTAAGCAAAGCGTTCGACAACAGCACACTATGCTATATTACGTTGTAAGTGTGTTGCTGTCGTATACAGGGATACTCATTCTATGCTGCCGCTAACTATGTGTCATTGAGATCGCTGATAGCATATTAGCATGATGGGTTGAAATGATTGATCACTCGGTTGCCGTAGTAGTTAAAGATTGTGTCACCTGGACTACATTTTCAATTGTCGACAGTCTTTATTTTTGCGTTTTAACACGATCTGGTTTTCATATTGAAAATTTTGCTAATTACGTTAATATGTTTAGAGAAGATCGTTTCAGTTACGTTAAAATTACAAACTCGTTTGGTCAATTCCATAAAATAATTCTCAATCACCTTCCAAGCAAGCTATCGTGGAATCCCGAAATGTGCAATAAGTGTAAGAAATTATTCAGCGCGCCCTCGGTGGCCTAGCTGTCTAAAAATGCAACTCGGATTATTGTTTTTTTTAAACATACACTTTGATGTTGGAGAGCACAGCGCGGACCATTAAACCTGCTTCCTCATCGTGACTGACGTAATCCTTACACAAAGAGTAATGATTATTTTTGTTTTTGCGACGAGGAGTAGTAGTACATTGACATCAAAGCGTTTGACAAAAGTCGCCTCGATACGCTCGACGTCCGAACTGTTGGCCAAGTGGATGCGACAACGGTGGCGATGAAGAACGATAAAGACACGCAACCTCTATCTCATTTACCTCAAGCACTTAACCCCCAGCTATAGTGCTGGTATTTAGTGTATCGTCACCGTCAGACCATCCGTAAATATCAGTTAATAGGTAGTGCCCACACGATATTGATGCTGGAAGTAGAAGTCTCCCTGCGTCACTCATGTTGTCAACTGATGAAACAGTTTGATCCAAGTGATTGAAGGTGGTAAACTTTAATTTTAATGTCAAATGCAAATAAATACTGTACGACTCGTCGTAGCCCAGTCGGTATTGCGACTGACTGGCTCGACGGTCACGGGTTCGATTACCGGTCCGGGCTCTCGAAAATTTCAATCCTGTGGTACAGTATAAAATATATTTTGCATATAATTTTAATCATTCAGTCATATATTTTAATAGCTGGCATCAATCCAAAATATTTAATACTATTTTTACATGCCTTCGAAACATGAACTTTCTGCTCGAGAAAAATAGAGGTTATCAATTTTTTAAATACATATACTTGTGTACGCAAATTAAATTTCGTGATTAACTCAAAAAAGACACAAAAATAAAGCGTTTGATCAAGTAAAAAATGCCGTAAAACCATGGATTAAAAAAATATCAGTATTGCAATATACGCAGTATTCGTAAACCGGTTTCCAAGATTTTTTAATTTTTTTTACATATGATTTATTGAACAAGATTTTATTTCTAACGGAGATAATTTGTAACCGTCATAAAAAAATAATGTGCTCGATTAATTATGTTGACTCGCGTATTAGGTGCAGCAATAATAATAAAAATATTTGGTTTTTTGTGTGCAACCTGGTACTTAAGAAAGCAATAAAGAAGTAAGTGATCTTTAAAAAAATATAATATACATGTACAGGTAGATGGGTTCATCGAACGATACATGAGCGATTTAAAATTTATCGTAGGCAATCATGATCGGCTATATTTACATGGTCTGTTTTCGTGTATCCCGTTAAGAAGTTTGTCTGCTTTTGGTCCACTGGCCTACTTGTGCCGTATGACGTATTCGTTTTCCATACGTGTCAAAGGTCTTTAGACGATTGTGGCGCACTTCCTCTTTCCCGCTCACATACTCAGTCGTCTTTCAGGATTACAACATGCAGACCTAATCACGAGCACATTTTGCAGTGTAGGTCAATGACACCGAAACAACATCCGCCAGCTCTGACCAATTTTCAAAAACCATAAAAATGCGCGTCGTTCCAGCCAACAACCTTGAACCTCGAGGATGGCCGCAATTACTCATTGCCAACACGACTCCTGCCAATCACGAAACAACATCTCCGGGAGGAAAACGTAGCCCCATCATCGTGTCTGGTGGTGCCATTGGCCGCGCATGCATGGTCAGTCACCAGTGGAAGGGGGCAAAGGTCGCGAGTGCCACTGACACGCTTCGCACGCTGCCAGCACGCGCCTCTCCATAAACAGGATGATGGCGTCACGAGCAGAAATCAAAGCAATGCTGCCGAATGATGTGGGGGAGGGGCGGAGACGAGCACTCTGGTTTTTGAGGGAAGATCCGGTCTGAGCGTGCTCTCTCGCACCCCACGCTATAGAGACGAAGAGCCCACGCTAGAGACGAAGAGCCCACGCTAGAGACGAAGAGCCCACGCTAGAGACAAAGAGGGGGAGAAAGAAAAAAAAAAGAGGACGACGAAGGTGTAATGCGAGTGCCGCGCCTCCTTAATTCTCATCCTCTCCTGAGGATCTCCTCCATGTTCCTTTTTCGAATTGGCGCCAGAGAGGAACGCATTGTTTGTACCGAGCAGCTGAGCGACTCGGCAATTATACACACACACGGCGCGCGCGTCGCTCTCACGCGAAATTGGGTTAAAAGTACGACCTTGTTGCTGTCCATCATTAGCACCCCCAGATAATTATCGCACTCGCATGACGAGCCGCCGTTGCATCGTCTCTCCACGTGGTTCGCAATAGAAAAAAGTTTCGCAGAGGGAATTTTTTACGTTTCGTTAGATTTTTGGTTTGTTTGTTGCTGAATTGTTTACGTGGATTGACAGATTAATTTTTTTTTGTAATTCACTGAAGTGTATATATAACACAACAGGAAGATTCTGTATTCCTCTCAGTGTTTAGGCACTATGTGAGGGGCACATTTTCACCAGTACCCCGGGATCGAATGAACGAGAGCCCGCGCCGGGAATCGAACCCGGGACCGCCGAGCAACAGTCAATGGCAATATCGACTGGTCTACGACGAGTCGTACTGAATTTTATTATTCATCTACTGTTATTAATTTGTATATTATTATTATGAATGAGACGGAAATATCAGCTGGTGACAATATATCTTCGAGATAATTCTCATAAGAATAAGTCTTCTCTCTCTGGTCACGCCCAAGATTAAAAGAATTATACAAATCAGATCCGGTCACGTTGCTTGTTGAGCTTATTGTTGCATACTACACTGTAATCCATGGTCAGGGCAGATCTGCGAATGAGCAAAAACTTTTTAATGATTAAGTAAAACTTCTTCTTTATACCAGGTTAGGCATTCGTTTCGGAGGAGGTAAGGAATATATTGTAACAGCATACTGTTGCGGTTGCTAGGTGTGCAGTTTACGGTACCACTATAGAAAATACATCCTATATTTTAAAAATATTACAACTTCGTAAAAATAACATGCTTCGATTTAAATGAAATTTTGGAGTGTTCTACTTTAATTAATATAGAGTCAAATTTACTGCGCATAGATGGTGCTGCATATTAGCTTAATTTTACTTCTCGTATGTGTTGTACAATCCAGTGGAGAGTTCTCCAGGACAAGGACCAATATCGAAGACTTGCAACAACGAATTAAAAACTTGGATTGAACTCGACCAGCGTATAATCGATTCGTCAATCAAAGAATGGAGCGTTCGAATCCAGGCTTGTGTCAAGGCCACCGGAGGACACTTTGAGCACATTTTATAATTAATTTTTGTTCCTACACTATTGTTCTATGTAAGTGTCAAGTTTCATTTTAATATATGCATTTTTCACGAAGCTGGGGTCTACCTTTTTATGACTCACAGCGTTTAGGTGAAGTTTAGTGTCCGTTGTCAAATGACACATCCGCATTACCTGGTAAGAGATTTTCTGTCGAGATTGTGCCGGCCTCATATATGGGTTTGGCAATATATGGTTTCAAAAAAGGGTTTACAGTGTACAACACCATTTTTCACGCTTCACCGTAAATTGGGTCGCACATAACACATGTCCTCCACACACTACAGTGTATATACCTGCGCGCTGGAGAAAAAAGGAACAGAACATTCCATCCACTCGTTCAACTGGCCAGAGGAAACCACATGCAAATCAAATGATTCTGTGGTCGGCAGAGGCACTGTGCATATAATGTGAGCGTCCGTCCGTCCGCTTCATATGCAAATGTGCCGAATAGATGTCGGAAACAGAATGGCCGACTTGTCTCGGGTGAGAATGAATTCTCGTTTCCGAATCTGAACGGAATGTGGATGTGGTTATTTTTGGATGACACAAATGTCTCCGTTTTATGAGATTGTTTGTGTAACTATAAAAGCTGTCTATTCTAATTCACTCGAGATTAAATTCTTGATCCAATTTACGAGCGTTTCTGCCAATTTTATTTTTAGAAATGGTGATGAAATAATTAGGGTTTCTCACTCGCATCACAAACCTCTGTAGTGACCGTGAAGTTGTATTTTTACGTTTTGCTGAATGGAAATGCCATTTTGTTGGGTCTATTGACCTAATTTTTAAATAACTACGCTGGAAATCAGATTTCAAACTCACTCATATTTGGCCAAAGCAAAATTATATTTCCATGGAGCATAATGTGAAATTGTAATTGGAAAATAAAAATTCAATAAAAAATGTGATTTGTGGGATTTTTTAATGAGCCTAATCAAGATGCTGTAAGTCTAGTCAATAATATATGCTTTATTAAAAATGTATTTTTCAATTAAATGTATATTTTATCGGAACTGGTGAATTCAGGACAGCACTGAAAGAAAGACGAACCGAGTGGCGAACTCGATTTTTATAATAATATTTTACTATTATTTGATTAGAACTGGTAATTGCGAGAAATATAGTTTCGAACAGGTCGGGAGTTGAACCACGGATCATTGTATATTTTATATCGAATATTGTTTATTGAATTGTACATAAAATTGAGCTTTCTCACTAGGGGCCCTTGCCTGTACGATTTCAGGGACACGTTAAATATCCTTATGCCTAGGTAGCTTATACTAAGCCTGGGGCTAGGCAAAATAACCAGGTCGCCTCCTGTGGGATTTTAGGGCGAACACACTGGAGAACCTCCTTAACAAATATCTCAGAGAGCTTTCTCACTAGATGAGAATCGGAATAGTCTGGACATTGTAGGCAAGGACACCGATCCATCAATATTTTTACTTTCTTATGATATCCATGTCATATGTCATATGCATATCCATTGTAATAACCAAGATACAAGTCAAGGGCATTTCAATATTCAATTTGAAAATTTATCTCATGATTATTATAAGAAATAATTTCACGAAAAATTGAACGAAATTTGATAATAGCCTATAACAGCTTTGTTTAATTAGTACATAGAAAAATCCGCGGATACAGTTTTAACTAAATGAGTTGGTAACCAGAAATGGTTGCTCGTTTTGCGTCGATTCAGAGTTTATTTCAAATGAGTTTCCAGCAACTTGACCATCGAAAAGCCGACTACACGTTTTCCCAAATTTTATTTTTTTCAAGACATTTACGACAAGTTAGTAAACAATTGCAGCGCATAATTTATGTGGAATAGAGCCAAGTCTTATTATTACGCTATAGCATACTTAGAAAAAAAATTGTAGTACCCAGGCGGCATCCAATTATCTCTCTGTATCGGATAGGTCAAGCTATTTGCCTTTGAAGTAAAAAATAAATACGTCATTTAAGCACTACTTCCCGTGAGAAAACAAAAAATCGCGATAACAGACAACCCTGAATCTATCCGAGATTTATGTTAATCGGATGGTTAGTTCTTCAACCACATTGCCAATTGATGTTAGGTCAAGACACCTCACCTTTAACTGCGATGATTGCCAATTAGCGAATTTCATCGTCTAACTATGCGAAAAATATATACATTTTATATTTTTTTTTACTGTTTCCAATATATTTTCCAGCATCTTCATGTTTACAGTCAATAAATTATCGATTTGATTGGTTGTGAATTACGGCGCTTTCAGACTGTTTCAATTATGGTTTCAAGTCAATAGCTTTTTGCTGCAATATTTCGAGTTTCAAACAACCGTCGCAAAATTGGGAACAAAAGTTCAAATAAGTATCAGCTCATTTTGGTCCTAATCAGAAACTTTGCGTCGTAAAATAGAAGTTAAGGTGGACCATATAGGACGGAAAATGGGGAATATAAATTTTTATTGGCCTTAGATTGGAGAGGATCAACAGAAACAATCGACCACCAGGAGGCTGGCGACTGCTCAAGAGTTTGACAAAAAAAGATGTTCCCATTTCTGTGTAATTGTATATGTGGTGAACTTTGGCCACCAATCATAAAAGTGTTCATTACCCCAATCACTTAACAATCAGATATACGTGCACATAGAAGCACTTAAAATCTAAAGATTTGATATAATGCATATAACTATTGAGTTTGCTGTATAAAAACGTATCACAAAAGATTATTCTCGTGTGCGAGTAAATTTTTTATTACTTCTAAAGTTTGTTGTAATCGGTTTTCGTACTGCCATTTTGTTATTATCAAGATGTCGATTTTATTGATAAAGCAATCTATAAATCTCCTAGTTGGTAACAATATCGCTTAATTGGGGGTAACAGGTGCCTATTGAAATAGTGTTTGACGATGCGTTTCTTTGGCTGGTCAAAATCTGAGCTAGAAGTCATTTCGTATCTTTTGTATGGTCAATTGTTAAATTGTGTTTGGTTTTGGCTGGGAACCCACTGTCGTCTTCACCATCAAATTCTTAATAAGGAACCAAATTGAAGAACTTTTATAGAATAACGACCCTTAGATTCGAATGTGGTTCAATGATGGCACCTGTCTATATTGACATGTGTCCGTTTTCCATTGCTGGTATTTGTGTAGAGCTAAAAATGCAAATATCTTCGTCAGACTTGTACAGAGTATATTGAACTTCGAAATGGTGTTTCTGCTTGTTCGATTTTTAGATAATTTCATTTTTAAATCACTATTCTTAACGAAAATAAATGTCAAAGTTTAAAGAAATTTCTCTGTAAAGAAATTTATTTTTTAATGTATTTTCAATTTTTTTAATGTTTATTTGATATCCAGCAAATTTAAATTTTCAATTAATTCCTTCTAAAAATAAATTTTTTCTAGACAATTATCTGACTTATATCCAAAATATAAAGAGATTTTTTATGAAATATAGTGTCGTTTCAGCAGGGATTTGTTTTATATTTCGAAAATACCATTTCTATTTTGGCTATGTACTTTCAAGTCTCTTCAACTCGAACCCCTTTTCTATCAATCAACATAAAGAAATGGAAAATCGGATCATGTACAATTGCGAAATTAAGTTAATCGGATCCTACGTGAAATTCAAGTTTTGACAATTGCATGATGAAGCATCCTCAATCCCCAGCGTGGGGCACGTTAGGGGTAATTCCATGGAGCGAAGCGTGAAAAGTTCCATTAGAAAGGTGAGCCACCCTGATGCACGATATATTTATTTTGGGGGTCGGAGAGGTGGCGGATGGGGACGGGACGCACCTCCGTAACTATAGCTGTCATCATTGTGGTCGCGCCCTATCAGGAGTCGTGCAAGTTCGCTCTCCGACAAGTTAAAGCCGAAAATTAATGACCGTGTCATTCCATCGGAGAACTTTTCAAGTTTACCGAGAGAAGAACGAGAGATGGTGGTGGTGGTTGGGGGGTGGAAGAATCGAAGACGCTGTCCTCTCGCGGCCACGGACACCGTAGGCCTCTGTGCTACCCTCCGCCGCATAGCTGCTGCTGCGTGAACTGAATTTGATTCGATGATTGATGAATTATGAAGCAGCGGGACGTGGGTGTGTGTGTGTCCAGGGAAGGGAGAGGAAACAACAAACGGAACAACACACCAAAAGGGGTGAGGTTCGCCATTGGGAGGATGGGTGTACAGAGGAGGATTGGCGGATCGTTTTTAGAATGGCTCGCATGATGAACGCGCGCGGGAAGAGAATCCAAGTGGAAATTTGACAAGATTAATCTTGTCGCACGGAGGACGCCGGACATGAGCTTGTAACATTTATGCAGTGTAATGGGTGAATCGTGACAGGACACTGGTATATCAGAATCAGATACAATTTATCTGTCAGACGTGGCATGGAATCTGAAAATAGTTGTACCGCATTATTTTTTTACCTCCTCCTTGAGAAACGAATTATTTGTCACACATGATGATTGACGTCATCTACAATATGAAATAATTTCAGTGGCCAAATTGGATGAGGAAGCCAATTGCAAATATTTGTGTGCAAGCGACCCTAAAGCGTTACAAGAATTGCCCAAACATTTTTAACAAGCCATTTTTTATGATTGGTGCTTTATGATTTGCATCACTACCAATTTCAATTTGAAATTCACTTTTAAACTTGAATTAATTTTATGTGATGAGAACTCGATACAAAAATTGCCCAAACATTTTTGACATGCCATTTTTTTATGTTTGGTGCTTTATGATTTGCATGGTTTTATCATTACCAATTTCAATTTGAAATTAATTTTTCAACTTGTATTATGAGAACTCTGTGATAAATTTCTAAGCGTTTTTCGTAATTGAATTAGAAAAGTTGATGTTGGCGATTTATTTAATATGATCTGTTTGTCTTTCACAGGTGTTCGCCTTCGTTAAGCGATGTATGGAATCTCATGGAGAATATTAATTTTGTATTGGGCGCTAGGCCAGCTTCCACAAACCGTGCTCGGCGCCAGACCCGCCGGTACAGGTACGTCACGAAATCACGTCAATATGAAATCCCCGAATTTCGAACGCTTTCCTGAACTCATTAAAAAATTATTGTATAAAATGGATACTTTCCTGTATAGGTTAGTAGCTAGTAATCAGGAGTAATTTGAATTTATCGTGAGAAAAATAAATTTTGATGTGAGAGCAGTCTCATTCGTTTGTCGTTACATCCTATTCTGGTTAAGATCACTTTAACCACGAAGCAGTTATGAAGCGCTGTAATAGAATAGAATACAATATTGAATGCGGGGTACTTCTTGCTGGAGCTAATACCTGATTTCACCTATTGTTCAGCGAATTCAAAAGCAAAATTCTTTCCATTTGAATGTCGCCACTTGCGAGTGACAAAGAAGAGTGGCGTCACGCGTGATCGCCTCGACATCGGACAATACAAGAAACACCGTCAAACGGCACAAACGCGAACATGCGCTTTTCTCCATTTCAATGAGGCAGCGTTCCCATTGACTATTCAATTCCCAATGACGTCATTTTACATGTCTGAATACTCTGTATTCTTCTAGTGCGCGTTTGACATTTTTCGACAGCGCGTCCCCAATGGAAACCACTGCACTGTGAGTCATAAAAAAGTGGGCCCCAATAAAATAATTCACAACTTCGTGAAAAATGCTTCGATTTAAATTAAATTTGGAACAAAAATGAATTATAAAATGTGCTCAAAATGTTCTCCGGTGGTCTTGACACAAGCCCGGAGTCTAACGCGCCATTCTTTGAAAACGAGAAATGAAGTGGTGGCGACGATACTGAATCAATAAAATGATAAATCACGATTTAATCATCAATATCCAAATACAGGCAACTATGTTGGAAAAATTAATGCAACAAATACTTCTTTTTAAAAAAAATGTCTGTGAACCAGAAATAAAATCAACAAGATGTGCAGGATATTTTCTTAGCAGCTGTTTTGGATCGTTCCAGTCTGGCCTTCTTGTTGGCATCAGTCAGCAATGTGGCGCGCCACCTACGGAAAATAAAATTAATCTGATATGCAGCGCCACCTATGCGCCGAAAATTTGAATCTCTACTAATTAAAGTAGATGACTGCAAAATGTCATTTAAATCGAAGCACTTTTCACGAAGTTGTGATATTTTTTTATAGAGGTCTACTTATTTATGACTCACACACAGTGTTTATGCTGGTGGAAGATGGGATTTCTTTCAGTTTACCGCAATGCTTGCTTATTAGTCAAAAATTGATAGATGAAGGGACTTAGTCAAATTTTAAAGCACCTTAACCTTATTTTTAATTTATTCAGTCTGCGTAATTCTAATCACAAATTTAGTCGCAAATTTAATCACAAATAAAAGTAGAAATTGTGTGCACCATGTCTGGGTGATCACGGCCGGGAATTGAACCTTCTATTTCGGGTTTCCAATGTCTCGCTCTCTGAACGTAGCTTTTGTGTCACAGTTCGGGTTATTGGTCGTACATGACGGTATTCCTATCTATTGTCGTGGCTTATGGTTTCATAAACAGGGGGGGGGGGGGTCGCAGAAGCTGCACGCAATAACGTACGTGTCACTCCTAAGAAGTAGCTCATCAATTGTTTTGAACTCTCTATTTTTTATTTGTGGAGGATTCATTTTATATATTTTTACTTTGTTCGCCAACTAGCTTCGTGGATCGTAGTCGACAGTCAAGCAACGACCCCTATGATTAACAATAGCGATGCCATACCAATTGAAGCAGTTTTCCGCATGACCAGAACGATTTGAGCACGTTGGTGTCACGCATCAGTTGGTTTTCCTCCCCAATTTTCTATCGGCTAATCCGAAAACCTACTTTAATAAAAGGATTGCTGTTAAGCGCCGCCAAAAGGCCAAAAGACACCATTGTAGGCTTGAATAGATCGACATTGCGTGTTAAAACTTCGTGAGGAAGTTAAGAAAAGCGTTCGACAATGTCGAATTGATCTGTGAGCTCGTTTCAACCAATCGAAATTGGATTCGTTAAATCTGGCGATTGTTTTGATGAAACAATATATCCAAGAGTTTTAGAGAAAGTGGTTTTTTGCAGTTTTGATCAATCACGGACAACAAATATATTCTTATTGCTATTTGTGTCGTTTATACATGTTTCAATTTTTTACGTGCATCAGCTAAACATCCAATTATAATACTTGTGGAATGTTTGATGGCTCGGGTGTTCAACAGTGAATAATGATTATAATATTTGCATCGGATTTGGCTTTCTAATATATTTTTTTTGGTTCAACTCTCTCGTCCTAGCCCGCATTTTTCCCGAATTGTTCGGTGTGCCCAACTCCTGCTACCACAATGGCGCGCAATACAGCTGTACTTTCGTTTTGTTTTGCTGGTGGGGAGGGGCTCAGTTCCTCAACAAGTGCGGTAACAGCTGGATGTTTACCTGCTGCGTGCCCAAGGGGGTGGCCACCCTGGCGCACCCGGCATCCGGCACCCGGCACGACGTCCAACTCCAGCAAGTGGTGCTGGGGCCGCCCACGCGTAAGTTGAGCCAGGGGCACAAGACCAGCCAAAGTGAGCACAATCCTTATTCACACGTCTCAACCCTCTCCCGTGACATTCACATCACCATCGTCACACTCCAATTCGAAAAAATGCTTTATTTCCAAAATAAAGCAGAACAATTTTAAATTAATCTCATTGAGCTGTTCATTTTTGTCTCATAGTTAAAAATGTCCACCTAAATATGATTTCAAGTTTCATCACATTTAATTATTGTTGTAATTAACTTGCTGTGGCTCTTGAAACGAATTACTTGCAATTATTATTAGCTTTATTTAGAGCGTTATGAATTGCGACACAGAATTTAATTGAAATTTTAGTAACAACTGTGAAGTTGTTCAGTTCTGCGTCTTGATGCTGAATAGCGTAACTGAATGTTTCTGTTTATCAGTTTAATTTGTTGTGATATCATATAGTTTTTTAAAAGTTGTGTTTTGTTAATTGAATTGAACTTCTTCTGCCTGATTGTATGCCACTTGTTTTTCAGAATGTGGTGTTCAAAAGATGCCGGTCAGCAAACGAATCATTGGAGGTGAAACTGCATCATTCGCCGAATTTCCATGGCTGGTTAGTACAAAAAAATGGTTAGATGAAAACATGAAGGCGTCTGTGCCCACTCTAAAAAGTTTCATAAGTAACAATTCACTGGTAAATCCTATATTATAAAACTAAGATTTGGATTTTGGTGTTCGGAGCAAAATTTCAGAACGGCTCAATGAAATCGCATAAAAATGAACATACCGTAAGTACAC
>JAQGBY010006983.1:0-12345 GCA_034698785.1 Mycogona germanica | reverse complement strand
GGTGCTCAGGCACTATGCGAGGGGCACCTCCAGTACCCCGGGATCGAAACTTTCGAGAGCCCGCGCCGAGAATCGAATCCGGGACCGCCGAGCCACAGCCAGTAGCAATACTGACTGGGCTACGACGACTCATACATCTAATTATCATCAATTAAAGAATCTTTAGTGCATATGTCAAGCCACATTCACTTACTGTTGAACATGGCGTGAAAGTAAGGGCTGCACGCAGCCAGCACCACTTTGTGAGCGTGGATCGTCACCTGGCCAACGTTGATGGTCACATCGCAGAGTTGTTGGTGCTGTCGCATGCGGTTGATGGCCGCGAACGCATTGACAGGATGATCGGGAATCTGATGAAAGACGTGCGAGGTGGGACGTGTGGGTGGCGTTGACGGCGGCGAATCCATCAGTCAATTCACATCCTACGTTATATAGTCGAGAGATAAATGAATAATTTGGTTGGTGAATGTCACGAGGGAATGAAAAGTATTGGGCCCTTTAAAGAAAATTTAAAAGAAAAAGTGCAAAATTTAAAAGTCGACCAAAGTATCCCAATTGTTATGATTTTTCAGAATTATTAAAATAATTGTATCACCTTTCGACTTCCGAGACTCAAATTTCAAATTCATATTTTATCTTTAGTGAAAATGTGCTAGAGAATGTGAGCAAACCGGCAAGCGCCACCGGCAAGATGCAACAGATAATTGCTGAAATCTTTGAAATTTGAGGGATACTGAAGGAGAAAAATCAATTTGTAAGACTCGTCATAGCCCAGTCGGTATTGCGACTGACTGGTTCGGCGGTCCCGGGTTCGATTCCCAGCAAGGCCTTTCGAAACTTTCGATTCCGGGGTACGGACGTCGCATAGTACCTAAGCATCATGAGGGGTACAAAACGCCTGTAGTGCGACTACAGTTGATTGGAAAAAGAAAAAAGGGATTCTGTTATCTTAATAATTCCCAAATTACATTACATTCGGGTTATTTTCGGCTGATCTTTTTGATTTTTTTAAAGGGGACACAACTTTTCCCTCAAGGTGTTTAGCAGTTCGGAGAGTTGCCTAGTTCATGATCTGCACTTAGTTTGGTATCCGACATATTTTTTAAATAAACTAGCCACACTTGGTTCCTTTTGGGGGCAATCAAATTTGATTGGGCCACTTCATCAATTTCGAGCAAGGATTCAAACATAATTTGTCGAAATGATAGTTTTCAATTTGAATTTATGTTTTTCCTTGCCATTTTTCTTTAATCATTTTTTTAGTGTAATGTTGTTTTTGTGTAACACCGAAGATGAACTTTATCTTTATATCATTTTTTCATGCAATGCTCGGACATGTAATAGTGCAATAGGACATGTAATACCCCAAGCTTCCTAGATGGTGGTTGCCGTGGACAAGTCCTAAGCAATTCTTCCACAGCCTTAACAAACCATGTAAAACTTATTTAATTTACCTGTATATAAACACGTTCTCAACATCCAAAAATGCTGTTATTTTGCAAATACGGTCTCGCCGGTCTAACTAAATTATGCCTCCCACATTAGCATGTGGGGGACCCAATGTGGTAGCCAGGGAACACGGAGATGTCTGGCGGACGGCTCGATGGTCGAGGGCATCACACCAATAATGGATGGACTACACACTTCAAATTATAAGTTTTATAGAAATTTTTTATTTCGTTACACATAAGCAGATATACAAGCAGTATACAAACTACTGAATACAACAACTGGCGAACTCTACACTTAAATATATGATTTAACATAATCTGGACATTTTATTCTCTATGTATAATAGTGGATACACATGCCACATTACAACTAATGGATATAGTGACTCTAGCAACTGGCCCACATTTAATTAGCTCTAAACACATACCCCTCTTAAGAAGATTCCCACTTAAGTGCAATGATGGTCGAGCAATACATTCCTTCGTGGATTCATAGTATTGATTAATGGGGATGCACACACACATGGATGGGGCCACACGTGGTTCAATATGGCTAGCACAAACACGGCTGGATAGCTACGGGATTTTTAGCGGTCAGGAACTCGCAGACTGGGGAGAGGGACGAACAATTCGTGAGGTCTTCGGCTGGTGGAGATGGTGACTATGGCTAACTTGGTGTTTAAGAGGAGTAATGCGGGTTCAGTGGATGAATGAGCTAGCTTTCTATTTTTGCAGGAGGTTTTTATAGTTAAAGTGGCCCTGCCTCCTACAGATGGTGTCAGATTATGGAGGCCATTATCCGGCCATCTGTAGTCCAGCCAGGGTTGGCCCAGGCCCGTCCAGTGCACATACTGTTCTAAAATGACCGACCAAATGGCACATCACCCTAGTGGGGTGGCACACTTTTATGACTTCCATTGTGCCCAACTAAGTTTTTAACTAACCCTCCTGTTCCCTAACTGACGTGTGCATGTGCAGTCCCTGGTAGACTTTGGTCCCTACAGTTGGCGCTACAGTCCTAAGCTGCAGGCCATAATCCGTTTGGTTTTTATTGTTTTGGCTGGTGATTATTCACTGTCAAGACATTGGTGACAATTGACTCAGATGTCGATGGCATTTAACACATAAATGAGTGTCACAATGGATAATTCCCATTACTGCCTAATCCTATTTACAAATTTCTCTGTGGCCTGGTGCTGTGGGAGTGAACACATGCATTGCATCTTATCCCAACTGCATGGGTCCCCTTTTCACCAACACTTGCAGGACTGCAAGCATGTGTGGCCAGCATCCGCTCGCTATGCCTGGTACACGGTATTTCATTATTGTTTCACCGTAATTTTTATTTGATTTATTTTTAATTTAAATTTTATTTTATGTTGGGTTTTGCACCCAACATTTTCATTGTCTCTACGGAATCCTCCATTTCCGTAGAAGTGGGCTGATCAGCAGGCACTACTGGTACTATTTTTATCCGCTTACCTCAGTGGCATGCTGGAGATACTACATCAGCAAGTTCACAAGAAGGATCCACTATGGTGGCACTTCCCCCTGCACTTTCTGTTTCAGGTACCGATGGCTGACTGGAAGAGCCTATTGCTTATACTACCAGTGTGTAGTATTTGCCATAACCAAAGAATATGATTTTCTCCACACTGTCGGCATAGGTTCAACTGTTGATTGGCACAGAGACTCTGAGTTCACGTATAATGTAAATCCTGAAAGAGTGATAGCTATCCAGTAAGCAGATATCACATATATACACCCTTGTATTTTTTAATTTAGCATTAGCATTTGTCTTCATTTAGTGCTGTCCCAAATTCACCATTTCTGATTAATATCATACAGACATCCTAACAAATCTTTCTCATTAGTAATGAGGAAAGAAAATCTTGTTTGATCAGGATAATTTGGACATGTACCTCAAACCATTGGACTCAATGTCACCTGCAAATCAGTGACAACTATTGACTGACAAAATGGTGGCAGGACCTCGAGGCATGAGCACACCTCAAGGTATATCCTTCAAATGCTACTGCTACTGATTCAAGATTATGTGTCTGTGTGGTGAGTGCATATACCTCAAAGAATAAATCCTCTTTTTCTTTAGAGGTTGATGGAACTGTGCCAGAAGGAGTCCTCTCAATACAGTACTTAGGACCTTTAAGCGGGTAAGCCACATTAGCACGTTCAAGTGATTCTGCCTATGTGTTCATGTGCTTTCACTTTTCAAAAAACTTGTGGCAAAAATCTACCAATCACAGAGCACATGATTAGATAGATCAGAATCCATAGTTATCAATAGCTGTGCACATTTGTAGCCCTGGTAGCACCATCTAGCTGCAACTGCCAGAAACAAACATGGGACGTGGTTATGATTGCACACATGAAATATTCAACTGTATGTGATTCAACAGCTGCTGGATCGCATAAATAAGGCCTGAATACGTGCTGGATACATGTTTCATTCAGCAGTGATTTCATCCAAGTGAAGTGAAAGTGCTTGTGTGTGAGTGTGTGTGAGCCTAGTCATAATATCATTGCAAAACTTGTCACATGGCCATCCAGCATGGCCACATTTTTGAATTCAGGGGTTCCATGGCCCAGCACTAGCACCATGGATAATTACAGCACTGGCCTGGATTCCCTGGATATTGTGAAAGAGTTTGTGCATGAATACCGTGCATCAGAAAGGAACCAGAAAGCAGGTAGGCCGCAACCAATGCTGGTCACAGCTCCAGGCCCAAACCGGCATTGTTGGATTGATGCTGGAGTCGTGACTTCAGCATGTTGTGCTAGAAGAAGGGGGTCACCACATGGGAGCTGCTGGACCGGCTTCTGGATGACCCCCCTCTTTCCAGCACTGCATGCTGGTCACAATTCCTGCACCAATCCTGCATTGCCAGATTGGTGCTGCCAGCAATTAAAATTTATGAATCTACTTAGCAAAATATTACAGCTGTATTTGTGAATACATCAACACATCCACTCCCAAAGTATCTGGTGTAGCCAGGTCAATTTGTTCAGGTGAAATGTCACTTTCTTCCACTTTTAGAACCCACAGAGGATCAACTACCAACTTTGCTATCACTTGTCCATGAAAAAGTCTGATCAGGAATCTTGTGATATTCTGGAGAATCACTGTAAAAATTGTTAAAACCTTCTTCAGGAAGAACACCTCCTTGAAGAGCAACATAGTACAATTCCCTTACACCATAATGTGGTACTGCTTTAACTCTTTAGCTGGCAGCGCTGCATATGTGTCGTCGCTGCAAAATACAACCAGGTTGACAGTGACAAAACATTTTCGGTGCTGCACTTTGCGTATTTTTTCTGCCTAGCCCGCAAATCCCCTAGTCATGGGTCTGACACCATCAGAATTGCATTTTCACGACCTTTCCAATGGTGTCGCACTCATGACTATGTGGTCACTGTGTCACCATCTGGTGGCAACACAGTGATGCGAGGGGGCAAAACAGAGCATGCACAAATAAAAGGGGAGCAAAAATGGCTGTGTGCATGAAAACAACACGAAAATGACACAAAAATGTGGCTTTTATGTGGATTTATGTGATCCGGCAGCTGCCGGATTTCGTAAATAAGTGCTGGATAGTGACATAATAAGTGCTGGATACAACATTTGCCATCCAGCAATAATTATGGTCGACCAAAATTAGGAAAGTGTGTGTGTTAGTGTGTTTGCGTTCGTCTAGCCACAGTACTATTGCCTGTGTCCAGCTCTTGGCCATCCAGCATGGTCAGATTTTTGTATCCAGGGGTTCCGTGGTCCAGCACCACGGATAATTACAGTGCTGAGCTGGACTTCCTGGATATTGGAAAAGTGTTTGTGTGTGTGACTACCATTCATGGAACTGGAACTGGAATGCAGGTAGGCTGTAACCAAAAATTGCAGTACAGCTCCAGACCCAATCCAGCATTGCTAGATTGGACACAGGATGGGCGGCCCCAGCATTTTAGTGCCGGAAGAAGGGCCTCCACCTTTGAGCTGTTGGTCCAGCTTCTGGACAACCCCCTCCTTCTAGCAGCACATGCCAGAGCCACAAATCCTGAGCCGGATTGGGTGCTGGATTTGGATTGTCGAATTGGGTGCTGGAGCTGTACTGCCAGTAATTAAAATTTGTTATCCAGAAAGCTACATTTGCGACCTTTCCAAATTTTTCACTGCCAAGTGTCTAGGGCTTCCGGATCATACGATTTTTTTCTTCAAAATAGTGACTTTTAAAATAATCTCGCTGGTGCCATGTCACTTCATGAAAATTAATTCGTCAGCTATAGGGCAAATCACAATTACAATATGTACCCACAAGCAGCCCCAGATGGGGCCTATGGCAGGGGTCGAACAACCAGTTAAGGACAACCAGTGGTTGTCATATCCTAACAGGCTCATTGAGACTTGAGACTCATTAAGGCTATTCCAATGTCAACACACTCTGGGGGAAATAGGAGTTGAAGTATTTTATGAGTGACATCTACAATGCAGCTTCTGAACCATTTCAGTATGCCCCATTCTTCTACACCTAGTAGGAGCCTATCTCCCAATTTCCCCAATTTTGACATTACAATCCCCCTTCAGAATTCGAGCCAAAAGCCCAATATTGGTCACGTTTCTATGACCCTCTAATAATTTCCATCCCAATATGATTGAAGAGTTGGGACTAATTCAATAGCCCAGTCCTTAAGGCAATATTCCCTTTGTAATAGATGTATATCAATATCATGAGCTGTTTGCAAAATATAATTATTTTGCTGCTGCTCTCAAGCAGACAAGCACATCCAGACAGGTGAGCCTCTTAGTGCCACTAGTTTCCACCTTCATGAAAACAAATGAAATGAGTTATTACCTCACTGTATAAGCCCCAACACTCAGGCTGCCAAGACCAACAATTATATTTTCACACATTTCACTATTAATAATGGAATTGCCTGTCACAAAATATGGGCAATTGTGATGTGGTGGTCTGTTGGTAATTACTCCAATATGTCCAGGGGGAATATCAATCTCAATCCTAGGTACCGGTAGAATCCGGGGTACTGGAGGTGCCCCTCGCATAGTGCCTGAGCACCATGAGGGGTACAAAACGCCTTTAGTGTGGTTGACTACAGTTGATTTAAAAAAAACCATTAGTTTATATCATTGTGTGTCCTAATGGTGCAAGTTTGATGTTATAAGTGCTGGTCAACCCATAACACTAAGCATGCAGTGTGTCCAGCCAGCTGTGTAAGAACAGAGTTAATTGCCACCCAAGGATAAAATATGATCATGGAAATTGTTGCAATCAGAAAGAGTGATTGGTTGAAGTGGATCTGAAGATGGAATTAAGTGGGAAAAACTGAGTTTTAGTAAGATGAAAGGCAGACATGCTTTTAATTAGTGAATGATGTAAAAATGTAAATGGTAACCCAGGAGAAGGGGAATAATCACTTAACAAATGAGGGTTGCATGTGCAAGCAAATATCAGCTGAGCTATGAGATTAGTTAGAGCTGGCTTGAGGATGGTCAGAGGGTGGTCCCTTTTCACTAGGATTACGGAGTGACGGGGTATGCCCCCAATAAAAAAATAAAAAAGTATCGATAAGAATATTGTCATCACTGTAATTCAATGGATGTCCAAAAAGATAGAGTGAACCTAACAATGAAAAACTGTGAAGCAGAGAACAACACTAACCCATACAAAATTCGGTGATGAATTTAACAGTTGCTAAAACTGCAATCAACAAAAATGCAAGAAAAGTGGAGGTGTGGGTGGTTACAGATCAGGAAGTCCAGTGAATTTCAAATTAGAAAATGCCATTTAAACCAAATATTGGCACAACAATGGAACACCACTGCCACCAAATGTTTTGTTGACAATGTAACAAAATTAAGCCTTCTTCTTAGGGAAGACCCTAGTTACAAGGGTTCATTACAGAATCGGAGTTGATTGTATCGTAGCTGGTGCTATGACCTTGAAGACTGACACCACCAACCCCAAGATTGTGGCAGCCATCGGATAGCACGTCATACACAGAAAGGGCAATCTAGGTAGGTCTGTCAGGGATGATTGTGAACAGTTTGAGTCACGTTAGGTGGTGGTAATGATTGTAAGTTTGTGGAGTTAAGTTGTTTGTAGTATCATTGTTTTGTTTATGTCTGTGGCTGATGTGACAGAGTTGGATGCCAGCACAACTGATCCTGGTGGCCCATCAGAGGAAGGTTGAATAAATATTGTTTGGCACCAACACCAGCTTTGCACTCATAGATAATTGCATGACTGTCTTAGCTCTTGAGTTTTCAGCAATTAGAAGTGTCACATTCAGTGACGAGGATCACACAGCGATGTTTCATAATTAAATTTTTTTAATAAGTCGACTAAAAAAGTCCTATTATTATGAAACTTGTGTATCCCCTTTCGAAATCCGATACTCAAATTTCAATTTTCAAATTTCTCACTATTAAAGATGTGCCTTGACAATGGTGCTTGTTGACTGCCTCTGCAATATGTCACTTTGTAGCGCGATTGCTCAACTCTGCTGCAAAAATGCAGTGAACCGATGCTCTATCTGTAAACTGTGATCGTTCAGAAGTTTCACGAAGGTAGACAGTCTCGGTTTGATTTATCTTTCGCTAAAGATTCTTCAAATTCACCTAAATTCCATCTTTTGTTTGGAAACTCGTTAAGAAGTCATTTGGCATCATAATTGTTTGAAGATATTTCATCACTGTTGAAGGATATGAATCCTCTAAGTGTCATATTATTGTGTTACACATCAAATGTCAATTGTAATATGTCATAAGTGTATGTCATATGTAGGATGTCAGATGTAAATGACTTGCTGTGTAATTGCAAATGGCGTCAGGTAGAATGCCACACGGTTATTGTAAGAAGGAATAAAGTAATCCAATGTAATCAAGAGTAATCACTTCATTCTCCTCAGTTATTTCAACGCATCTCAACAGGTTATGGGTCCAGTGTGTAACGAAATGAAAAGTTGAGTGAGTAAAAACAAAAATGAACATTTAAACTGAACATTGTTTTAGAACACCAATGAGTCATACAATTATTTATTAATTATAATCAATTATTTGTTAATTATCGAAAATGAATATCTAAAAAATGGGAGTGTCATATCTGGATGGAACAAACTATTCCATCTGGAAACATAAAAATGAAGTAATAATAAAGTCCAAGGGACTGTGGCATGTAATTGACAAAGTCAAACCTGAGCAGGGCGAGATCATTAACGACTGCGTGACAGCAGATGCTAAAGCTGCAATTAATTCTGAGCATTCATGATGCATTCATGAACAGCGTTCAAGGACTTACTACCGCACGAGAGGTCTGGCTCAAGCTGGAAGCTGATTACTGCGAGTATCGTACTTTTTTTTCCAATCAACTGTAGTCAATCACACTACAGGCTTTATGTCCCCCTCATGGTGCTTAGGCACTTTGCGAGGGGGAACATCCAGTACCACAAGATCGAAATTTTTGAGAGCCTGTGCCGGGAATCGAAGCCAGGACCGCCGAAACCACAGTCAGTCGCTAAACCAACTGGGCTACGATGAGTCGTACTCAGGCACTTGAAACGTGTACAGCTCAAAGCAGGTCTGTACAACATAAAGTACACGTCTGGTAGCATGGAGGAGCATCTACGAAAGATATCCGACATACTAGCTCAAATTCGCAGCGCCGGCGACGTGGTCCCAGAACTGGACATCATCGCAGCAATCGTGTTTTCAAATTGCCATTTTGTTTTTGAATGTTGATGAAAAATAAAATTCAAAAACCTATAGTGTCTGTTTAGTCATGTGCAAAAAATCAAATCAATCCGAGAACGTGCTAATTTTATACAGCTTTTTCCAAATCGATCAACCAACATGAAACACCCTTCTGTATTTCACCGCATTTCAACAATCGCATTTGTATTTTATTTGAACGGCATTTTTGCAGCAAAGATGAGCAATCTCTCTACAAAGTGACGTAGTAGCAACAGTAATCGACAAGCACCACCACCATGGCGCAACTTTAATTGTGAGAAATTTGAAAATTAAAATTTGAGTGTCGGAGTTCTAAAGGGGATACAATTGTCTTAATTATGCTCCAGTTTACAATAATCAGACTATTTTTGGTCGACTTATTAAAAAAAAAAATTACCTATGAAACATATCGCGGTGCGATCCCTGTCACTAAACTCCATTTTCAGAATCGCAAAGCAGAACGATGACGTCCCATACACGCACGTGCCCCATGGCAATTGAAAAGAAATGTTTTGGCAATAAGTGTGCGAAATTTTATTCGATTCCATTAATGTTTTCCAATTTTAATTGTAAATTTTAAATGACTCCTTTTGTCTTAATCCACCCTGTATAATATGGATAAACGACGTTGGAACGTACAAATTTACGATAATGGGCATATGCCAGACGTGCCCGAAAATTTCGCTGATAATTATTTAATATGAACACTAATTGTGTTTTGGAATACTTTCTAGTGAACACTGTAACGTCTACAACTACACTAAAGTGTGATAAAAAAATATCAACGTGCCAAATCACAGAACACATATATAACAAGCTCAATTGAAAGGCAATTAATTAACTGGCAATTAATTAAATCGTACGACCCGTCGTGGCGCAGTTGGTTTATGACGGATTGCGGTTCGGCGGTCCCGGGTTCGATTCCCGGCGCGGGCTTTGGCTCGGGGTACTGGTGAAAATGTGCATCTCACATAGTGCCTAAGCACTGAGAGGGGTACAGAATCTTCCTGTTGTGACCCGTCACTTCAGTGAATTAATAATAATAAATAAAAAAATTAAGTCTAAATTGTGTTGTCAACACAATTCATACTTAATTTCTGAGTTAACAGCTTTCAACTCGTGAAATTTATAAATTTGTGGTAACCATCTAGAATGACTTTAATTCATATTGCTTAAATGCTCATATCCATGGCTGTACGGAATTTTTGGGTGCCTACTTAAAAATATGTGCGAATTGCTTCCACTTTAATAGAGCACATTTTCACGGAAACCTTTTTAATTTCAACTCTATTGGCGGAAAGCCCCGTACATAATGCAAATGTCAACAATATCGATCAATTTTGATGTGAAAGCCATAAGCGAAAACAAACGCCTGATGATGAATTATCGGAACTCAGTCAAACGTCTAAAATAGAAACCCGCAACGATCGAAGCCCCGGGAATCGACCGAACGTAAAATCCCACAATACTATTCTCCCGTTGCCTAATTTCGATCAATAGCTGTAACCGGGGACAAAAAATATATAATCTTAATTTTCATGCCGAACTACACAAATTAGTCACCAATTTAGCGATGATCAATAATATGAAATAAGAGAACGAATCACAAGAAGACAAAGTGGCTTAAATAAATGTCTTCGATCCATCCAGTTAAAAATTATAATCGAAATACATCCAGATATACGCGCACGATACTAAAATATTGTTTGTAGGAGACAACAGCGTGCAATAATCGTTTCTATTGTTGGAGGTCCACATAATGCAATGAATGGAGAACAAGGGGAAAAATAAGGTTAAAAGATGGATGAATGGGGGAACAACCGGGAATATAACCGCGGAACATCGAAGCTTACCTTCGAACTGGCATTTATATTTCTTTCGTCCAACGTTTGGTTTTTCAATTGATGATCCGAAAAATAGGAAACCTCGTTTGTGAAGGTCGATGGCCGGTTGAAATTAATGCTTCATGGTTGTTGTGTATATTTTTTTTCAAACGGGGGAGCGATTTTCTACCGCCGCCTCCTGTTCTCCCAGCACCGGGGGGAGACAAAAGAGAATCCCTCTGTTTGGTGGCTTAAGGGAGAAGGGGGGAGGGGAGATCGTCATGACAAATGCCACCGCCATCGGTTTGCTGGCGGCGCCACTGTCGCTGTGAACCATCGATTCTCCGTGATGGCAGTGGTGAGCAAACATTGGAGCGCCTGCCTACTCGATCTGGCGGTGAGATTTATTTATTTGATTATATTGATTATTATTATATAGTCAAATATTTGATATTCATATTATTTACCAAATACAATATTTTTTGAATTGACAAGTTGCTAGCCGCATTTTATTGTTCATCAGACTACTCTGTACTGAAAACTACTTGCACGAAAGAATGCATTGTATACATTATTTTTATGGTTTGTATGTGTGGATGGAAATTATTATTATTATTTTTTTTAATTCAAACTCATTATTTTTCAAACTCAGTGCTTAGGCACTATGTGAGAGGCACATTTTCACCAGTACCCCGGGATCGAATAATCGAGAGCCCGCGCCGGGAATCGAACCCGGGACCGCCGAACCACAGTCCGTCGCTTAACCAACTGCGCCACGACGAGTCGTACAAATTCCCGACGAATTATCCGACAATTCTTTCAGAGTGTCTGAAAACTCGTCATTTGTGAATTAGAAATGTTGTCGGAAACAAAATTAAATTTAAGATTGAATGATTTGTTTTTAAATTGTTTTACTTTCATCACCAACATCCGACTATCTGGGGATGTCGAATACAGTGGTACCTCGAGATACGAGTTTAATTCGTTCCGTCACCTTGCTCGTATGTCAAATTGCTCGTAACTCAAAGCAATTTTCCCCATTGAAATTAGTTGAAATGCCATTTATCCGTTCCAGCCCCCAAAATGCACTCCAGTTGTTATTGTTACGTGTTTTTGAATAAGTAAAATGTATTTATAAATGACAAATATTGTCTAAAAACATAATAAATGAGAATGTAAAGAAATAAACTGGTTTTATAAAGTGCATTTTGTTTTTGATATCATAGGTGTTTTTGAATAAGTAAAATGTATTTATAAATGACAAATATTGTCTAAAAACATAATAAATGAGAATGTAAAGAAATAAACTGGTTTT